>CABHPR010144213.1:0-20583 GCA_902168415.1 Peromyscus melanophrys
GCATGGTCTTATGGAGCCTAGACTGGCCTTGAACTCACTTGTGTGTTTGCTAGCCTTTGAACCCTGTTCCTGCTATATCCACTTCCCAAAAGCTCAGTGTCTGTATATGTATGTGTGATTATGCAATAAATCCATGGGAGTCTGGTTAAGGAGAATTAGGGAAATGTATTAGGGTAAATTGAAGAAATACACTCAGGAATACAGAACAGAGTAGACAGCTGAAGTCATCTGTAGACAAATTTCTTTTTTTTTGTTTTTTGACTTTATTTATTTATTTTTTAAATTACACTCATGATATTCATTAATTACACTCATGATATTGTAATTGTAAGTTGTGCTCTGTTTGTGTACAGCCTAAATGGTTGGTGGCTGTTTCTTATAGTATCTTATAATATTATTTCCAGAAACATGAATTGGTCTATATTCCACTTCTGAGATTGGAGAAATATTAATCTGGGTATTCCATTGCTGTAACAGATCTCTGCCCAAAGATTCACTGCTATATCTGCCACATATGGCTTCAGCCTTCCTCTTTTTCCTTCTGGCCCTATCCATTCAACCCATCTAGAACTTTGTTTTACCTGAGATAGGGTTCCAATCCCTAGAAATTGGACATCTACTTCTTGAAGAGGCCAATTCAGATTCCATGATTTTGGTGTAATTATATTAACATCCACACCTGTGTCCACCAGTCTTTTCAGGACAATGTTGTTAATTCACACTCTAAGCTTTGGTCTTTGCTAATTTATGGAAGTCTGCCAAAATATTCATTTTATGGTGGGTTTTTTTTTTTTGGAATTTTTGATCCACTTATCAAAGTTGTTCTATCGTCCAGTGCAGTATCGTTCTTTACATTAGGCACTGGGTTATTTGATTGTCCTGGGGAGGAATTTCTTCCACAGTAGCTGGAAATGTTTGATTTGGGAGCCTGAGAAATGCCTCCCCCCCCAGGCATTTCCCACTGGTAAAGGGTTGCTTCATATGTCTCTTGTTGATCTGCATTCATTGGTCCAATGTCAGCCTTTGCCACATCTTCTGCATAATCCAGTAGATTGGGGTCTCTGTTTGGGTTATTTCTAAAAGAATTGCTTCTAGGAGCACCTGTGTACAATTTCTTCTTATATGACCTGGTTATCACAGTTAAAACATTTGCTACCTTGATGCCTCCTTCCACCTTTGGAAGTTGCCTCTCCTATCCAAGCCTCATTACCATAGTTAAGAGACTCAACACCATTTGTATGTTGAATCCATTCCTCCAAAGGTGCTGACCTGACCTTTAAAGGTGTAAGTATTCTTTTTCATTCTGTATTAGCATTGTCAAAAGCCGAAGATTGAGTTAATACTTATCTTAATTCTTGTTCTGATACTGTCTTTTTTTGTTTGTTTGTTTGTTTGTTTCGAGACAGAGTTTCTCTGTGTAGCTTTGCGCCTTTCCTGGATCTTGCTCTGTAGACCAGGCTGGCCTTGAACTCACACAGATCCGCCTGCCTCTGCCTCCCGAGTGCTAGGATTAAAGGCGTGTGCCACCACCGCCCAGCTATTTTTTTTTTGTTTTGTTTTGGTTTGGTTTGGTTTTTTGAGACAGGGTTACTCTGTGTAGTTTTGGTGCCTGTCCTGGATCTCGCTCTGTAGCCAGGCTGGCCTCAAACTCACAGAGATCTGCCTGGCTCTGCCTCCTGAGTGCTGGGATTAAAGGCGTGTGCCACCACCACCTAGCCAATACTGTCTTGTTTAAGGTCTTGGTCAGTCTTTGTTAAAAAAAAAAAATCAGTAAATGGTTCTTTTGACCCATGGAAGACCTTCATATATAGCTCAGTTGGTTTCCCTGGTTCTGAAATTTTTTCACAAGCATTTAAAGCTGCTATACAGCATAGAGATATTGTATGCTCATCAAAGGTACCTTGTACATTTATATCAGCAAAATGGCCCTCACCAAGAATTTGATCTTGGAAGATCTCAAAACCTCTAATTTTACCTTGCTGCTCAAGGGCCTTTGCTGCTTATCTCAACCAGCTTTTCCATTGTAACTGCTGGCTATATTCTAACTGATTCCAATCATCTGGTATAATTCTATTTCTAGAAGACCATATATTTTACAACTGTTTTACATATGTTGAATGTATGCCATAGGTAACTATAGCCTCCCTAATGTGTTTTAAATCCCTCATATGAATAGGTTGCCAGATATATTCTATATAATCTTCAGGATGTATATCATCTCTGGCTTCTCATGGATGGTGACAAGATAAGCCATTTTATAAGAGCTACCTGGCAATGTTATTACTTGTATGTGTTTGAATCTCCTCTGTTGTAAAGAATTCTAGAGATTTCATGGAATCATACAATTTTTTATGAAACACATGATTTCCACAACTTTATTCTATCAATTAGAGATAATCTTTCCTCCTTAGAAATAATCTGAATGGCATTAAGATTGCTCTGAAGGGTTATTGTTTTATATACATTAAGTATTCATATTTATTATCACCACCTCCTTCTGGCCCTATAGCCCAAGGTCATGGGTGGAGCAAATACCACCACATACCAATACATACATACATATATACACATATGCATGTATATTGGCTGTCCTGTAACTTACTCTGTAGACCAGGCTGGCCTTGAACTCAGAGATCTAACTGTCTCTGCCTCCCAAGTACTAGGATAAAAGGCGTGTGCCACCGCCACCTGGCACTGTGTATATGTATTTTAATAGTCTCCTGTCACTCAAGAACTCACTTAGAATGTCCATTATTGTTTTCCTTTTTCCCCCTGGAACTACTGGGGTTGAACCTGGAGCCTCCTATGTCCTGGATCAGCACTCTTTCACCAGGATATCCCCAGTCTTTAGACTAGACATTCTTCTGTTACTCATTTGTTTAAAAAAGGCCAGTGGGTGTTGGAGAGATGGATCAAGGGTTAAGAGTTCTTACTGTTCTCGCAGAGGAACCTGTTAACTTTCAACATCCCCATGGCAGCTCACAGTTGCTTGTAACTTTAATTCCATTGGGTCCAGTGCCCACTTCTGATCTTGGAAGATATCAGGCATGCATGTGGTGCACAGACATACATGAGGCAGAACATCCATACATATAATATTTTAAAAATTAAAAATTAAAAAATTAAAATTAAAAGTAGCTGGGCAGTGGTGGTACCTTTAATCTCAGCACTCTGGAGGCAAAGGCAGGTGAATTTCTGAGTTCAAGGCCAGCCTGATCTATGCAGTGAGTTCCAGGACAGCCAGGGCTGCACAGATAAACCCTGTCTACAGAAAACAAAAAACATTTTTTTAATTTATATGTATCTATTGGGGGGGGGGCAGAGCAGTATATGAATGTGCCACAGCATGTATAGAGGTCATCGGACGACTTGCAGGTGTCAGTCTCTCCTTTTATCTTATGTGTCCTGCGGATTGAGCTCAGGTTCTCAGGGTTGGCAGTACCTCTAGCAACTTAGCCATCTTACCTCTCTTCAGTAATGTTTTTCTAAAGTCTCAATTTCTATATTCCTGTCTTCAGTATGGATGGCCCCCTGACGAAGAGAAGTTCTCAAGAGAGTCAGGGAGTGATAAAGATGCATCTAGTTTTTTTATGTCAATATCATATTAAGGGGTGGGGTGACTGTTCAGTTGTTAGGACCTGAATTTTACACTTAGAACTCACAACTTTCAAAAGCCAAATATAGTAGCATGTGCTTGTAATCCCAGAACTGGAGAAGCAGAAACAGGCAGGTCCTGGGACTCATTGGCTAGCTAGTCTACCCTAGTGGCCAGTAAGAGATCCCGTCTTAAAAAAAATCCAGGCGGTGGTGGTGCACACCTTAATCCTAGCACTTGGGAGGCAGAGGCAGGTGGATCTCTGAATTTGAGGCCAGCCTGGGCTACAGAGTGAGTTCCAGGACAGCCAGGACACAGAAAAACCTTGTCTCAAAAAAACAAACAAACAAAACAAAAAAGAATCTGGGCCAGCAAGATTGCTTACTACCAAGATTGCCAAACTGAGTTTGATCCCCAGCTCCACATGGTGGAAGAAGAAAACCAACCCCGACAAGTCACCCCAACCACATGTCCTGTGTCACATGTGCCCGCTTACCCATTCCACACAAGAATAACTAAAAATAAATTTAAATTAGTTGCTGATGCCTGAGGTTGTTCTCTGGCCTTCATGCACATGTGCGTGCGCGCGCACACGCGCGCGCGCGCGTGCACACACACACACACACACACACACACACACACACACTAACACAATATTCGGTGTTCAGGGAAGGGGTTCCCAAGACCTGCTCCTGTTTATTGGCAGTTGATAACTTCTGGGAGGGAGAGTGACTTTTCTTTAAGAGTGGGGCCACTGGAAGGTTGTCCCTTCCCCAGTGGATGACTCCATGCTCTAGTGTAGATGGGCAGTGCTAATTTGATTCAATGGATTAAGAAAATTTAAAAAAGAGGACATGAAGTTGTGAAGGAGATGCAGTGGGTTTTGGGGGGAGTTGGAGATAAGGAGTAAGGGATAAATATGATCAATATATATTGCATACATGTATGAATTTTGAAAGAATAAAGAGTAAATATCATAAGTGATAGAAATGAATACATATATTTATCATGCTTACTGTATCTTAAAAGAAAAAGAAAAAACCCATCAAGCTTTCTTGGTTGACATAGCAAGTTTACCTGTTTACTCTTTTCTTTCCTTCTGAAAATCCTAGTAATTGTATCTTTCATCTTATTTATTGCAGTATCAGTATCAAAGATATCAATATCAAATCAGAGATACCCAGAATTTCACCCATATTAAGCAAGCACCCTACCACAGAGCCACAACCCTAAGTCCCATTGTATCATTTGAATGACTGCTGCCAGCTTAAAAGTGAGGATGCTCCCCATTTTCATCTGTGTCCTGTGCTTTTGGTCCTCAGATTCCTCCTATGGTCTTTCCTCATTCCGTGGTATTATCTGTTGTAGGTGGCCACAAACAGCCGAGTTTACTTGTTTGATATTTTCCTTCTGGGAATTCGTGCTTTCAACAATGGACTTCAGATGATTTTAGAAGACAAGAGAATCTTGAAGGTGGGTATTAAAAGCTGATTCCTGTAGTGATGAGGTTAGGGTAGGTCCTAATGACTCTCCATCTTCTGACTCCGTAGGTTATCCATGATTGTCGATGGCTTTCGGATTGCCTGTCTCATCAGTATGGAATCATGCTGAACAATGTCTTTGACACACAGGTATGAAGGGGAATGCTGGAGAAAAGCCAGCACACATGGGTCCTAGTAGAAGGTTCCCTGTCTAAAAAATGATTGTGCCAAGTGTGGTGGCACATGTCTTTACTCCCAGCATTTGAGAAGCAGCAGAGGCAGGTGGCTCTCTGTGAGTTGAAGGCCAGCTTGGTCTACATAGAGAGCTCCGCATCATCCAGTGCTGCACAGGGAGACCCTTAAAAAACAAAAGACTGAGCCTGTTTTTCCTGGTGGCCATTCCTGCCCATTTCTCACATGAATTATGTCTGTAACTTGTGAGAACTATCAAAACTGTATAGCAAGTGGCTTAGAATCACTTAGGAGGAAGTCTTCTCTTTTCACTCTAGAATTGTACAAGTAAGAAGGAAGCTGGGTATGCCATGACATTCAGAAACTTCAGAAAAGTGAAGGTCATTCAGAAGTCTGATGTGGAAACTTAATATGAAGTGAAAAGCACATCTCACCTTTATCATGTGTTTACCTCAGGGGTGTAGGTTGTTGAGACTATTACACCCCTTAAAAAACAACCCTATTTATGGCCTATCAGGATGGCTCAGGAGTTAAGAGCACTTGCTGCTATTGCATAGGGCCCTAGTTTTGTTCCTAATACCCACGTATCTATCAGTAACTCTGGTTCCAGGGGAGCTGATGCCCTCTTCTGACCTCCACAGACACCCAGTGTACATATGGTACACACACATGCAAGCAGGTGAACACACATATAAAACAAAGTAAATAAATAAATTATTTCTTAAAAATGAAAAAAAAACCTACCTGGCTCAAAATAATAACTTGATAAGATTTGAATGGACTCTTGCAAGGGACTGGAAGGAAATGAGAAATGCCTTGCCTAGCCCATTCTTAAAACTCATTTGGTTTCTGATGTGACCCTGAAAGCAGTAAAACCACTGGTCCCAGTGTGGTTTCTCTCTTTCCCTCTTGTTCTTGCGTCTTTCCTTCCCTCCCTTCCCTTGGTCTTTCTTTTTTTTTTTCTTTGGTGCTGGGGATTGATTATTATTTTTGAGGATCAATTCCTAAGTTCAATTTCTTGTTTAAATATGTGGCTCATTTTTACTCTGTATGTATCTACTACTCATGAAGTGTGTACCGTTTCTTATGTTCGCAGTCCCTTTGGGCCTTCTTTTAGACTCTTTCAGTGTACAGTATTGACACTGCCCTTGCGCCATGCTTACTCCCAAAGTCTCAGAGGAGTCTCCATTGTTCCCCTGAAGCCATCGGCGTAAAGACTGTTTTCCTTGCTATCGAATGAACTCAAGGCCTTGCATAGAAGGCAAGCATTGTTGCTATAACAGATCACAAATTTGGCCTGGCTCCCTTAGTTCATTCTCACATCACTTGTCCTGGGTAAGAGTCAGGGCGACAGCAAGATTGTTTTAGAGGTTATTGGGAGTGACTGCTCCTTTGCTTAAGAACAAAACCTTTGGACAGGTTTCTCTGTGTAGGTCTGCTTATACTTGCTGTGTAGCTATACACCATCCTCTGCATCCCCAGTGCTGGCATCGTGGGCAGTGCTGGCATCGTGTGCAGTGCTGGCATCATGGGCTTGCTCTACCAAACCCAGCGTATTTAGTGGGGCTTTGATTGTTTTTGAGACGGGACTCATGTAGCCCTGACCTCAAACTCTGTAGCCAAGGATGACCCTGAACTACTGAGTTTTCACCTCCGGGCTCCACTGCGTTTCTCAGTAGCTAGAGGACACGCACATTCATTGCTTTGTGACTCCTTTCTCCCTCTTCAGAGTATGTCATTCTGTTGATAGGAAGCAGGAAGATTCAGGATTTCAAGGCCAGTCTCAGCTACCTAGTGTTCAAGGCCAGCCTGGACCACATAAGGCCCTGTCTCAAAAACTTAAAAAAAAAAAAAAAAAAAAAAAAAAAGAAGGGGGGGATGTGTATGTATGTATGTGTACAATACTGGATAAATGGTTCCTCAGTTAAAAATGCTTGCTGTGTAATGGTGAGGGTCATAACAAGCTGAGTGTCCCCGTAAACACCTGTAACGCCAGCTCTGAGGGACGCAGAGACAACAAGCTCACTGCAGCTTGCCGACTTCCAGCCTCGCTGAGAAACCACTGGCCCCAGGTTCAGAAAGAGACCCTGCCTCAGAAGACTAGGCAGAGAGTGATAGAGGACGCTCCCACTGTCCTCTTCGGCCTTTACTTGCACACACAGTTGCAAACATCTGTACACACATGTGCATGCAGTAACATAGACATGTACATATACATAAAGAGTATGAGAGGTGACTCGGGTTAAGAGCACGTGCTTCTCTTGCAGAGGACATGAGTTTGATTCCTAGCAACCACATAGTGGCTTACAGCGCTCCATAATTCCAGTTCCAGAGGATCTGGTGCCCTCTTCTGGCCTCCTCAGGCAACAGGCATACACTTAGTGCTCATACATACATACATGCAGGAAAAATGCTTATACACATGAAATAAAAAGATTCATCTTTAAAAAATTAAAAATAAGCCTCAGGCTATGAGTGGTGATTGCCTTTAATCCCACTTCTTAGGAAGCAGAGGCAGGTGGATCTCTGTGAGTTTGAGGCCAGCCTGGTCTATAGAATGAGTTCCAGGATAGTCAGGGTTACTAAGTAAGATCCTGTCTCTAAATAAATAATTCTTAGAAAACAAAGATAAAAGAAAGAGTAGGAGCCGGGCATAGTGGCGCATGCCTTTAATGCCAGCACTTGAGAGGCAGAGGGAGGCGGATCTCTGTGAGTTCAAGGCCAGCCTGGTCTACAGAGTGAGTTCCAGGATAGCCAGGTCTACACAAAAAAACCTGTCTCAAAAAAACAAAAAAAAACAAAAAACAAAAAAAAACATTGTATAGTTTCGACAAAGAAGCCAAAACTGTACAATGGAAAAAAGAAAGCATCTTCAACAAACGGTGCTGGCATAACTGGATGTCAACATGTAGAAGACTGCAAATAGATCCATATCTGTCACCATGCACAAAACTCAAGTCCAAGTGGATCAAAGACCTCAACATAAATCCAGTTACACTGAACTTGATAGAAGAGAAAGTAGGAAGTAGTCTTGAACGCATTGGCACAGGAGACCACTTCCCAAATATAACACCAGTAGCACAGACACTGAGAACAACAATTAATAAATAAATGGGACCTCTTGAAACTGAGAAGCTTTTGTAGAGCAAAAGACATGGTCAATAAGACAAAAAGACAGCCTACAGAATGGGAAGAGATCTTCACCAACCCCACATCTGACAAAGGACTGATCTACAAAGTATATAAAGAACTCAAGAAACTAGACAACAAAATACTGAACAATCCAATTAAAAAATGGTCTAAAGAGCTAAACAGAGAATTCTCAAAAGAAGAATCTCAAATGGCTGAAAGACATTTAAGGAAATGCTCAATATCCTTACTCATCAGAGAAATGCAAATCAAAACGACTCTGAGATACCACCTTACACCTGTCAGAATGGCTATGATCAAAAACACTAATGACAGTCAATGTTGGAGAGGATGCGGAGCAAAGGGAACACTCCTCTACTGTTGGTGGGAGTGCAAACTTGTACAACCACTGTGGAAATCAGTTTGGCGGTTTCTCAGAAAATTGGGAATCGATCTACCTCAAGACCCAGCCATACCACTCTTGGGCATATACCCAAGGAATGCTCAATCATACCACAGAGATACATGCTCAGCTATGTTCATAGCAGCACTATTTGTAATAGCCAGAACCTGGAAACAACCTAGATGCCTGTCAACTGAAGAATGGATTAAGAAAATGTGGTACATATACACAATGGAGTACTACTCAGCAGAGAAGTTTGCAGGCAAATGGATGGAACTAGAAAGTAGCATCACGACTGAGGTAACCCAAACCCAGAAGGACAAACATGGTATGTACTCACTCATAAGTGGATGCTAGATATAAAGCAAAGAACAATCAGACTGCAACCCACAGATCCAGGGAGGCTATATAGCAGGGGGGGACCCTAGGATGACTGTGGCTTAGAATAAGTTTTGGTTTTACTCAATTACTGGGCAAGCCTCAATCAAACATTTCACTATTAGGATAAGAATTTGTACTGTATCAAGCTGATAAAAAATAAAAATAAAAAAAGAAGGAAGGAGGAAATGAAGAAGTAGGGCTGACAAGCTGTCTCACCAGATAAAGGCATTTGCTGCCAATCCTGAGCTCAGTTCCTACAACTCATATGATAAAGGAAGAGAAGCAACTCCCACAAGTTGTCTTGTGGCCTTCACAAGTGTGAGACAGCATACATGTGCCCCACCCAGATGGAAAGTAAAAGTACCTTGTCATCTGCTTCTGTCACCTTACCCTCTGGTCCACTCTGGTTCACTCTCCATCTGTGACTTTAAAAGAGCCCATGTGAAGCCAGGTGGTGGTAGTGGCGGCGCACACCTTTAATCCCAGTACTCGGGAGGCAGAGCCAGGTGGATCTCTGTGAGTTCAAGGCCAGCTTGGGCTACAGAGTGAGTTCCAGGAAAGGTGCAAAGCTACACAGAGAAACCCTGTCTCAAAAAAAAAAAAAAAAAAGAGCTGCAGAGGTGGCTCAGAGGTTAGGCGCCCGGCCTGTGGTGGCAGAGGTGGCGGGTTCGGTTCCCGAGAGTGCCCGATGGATGGATGACGTCATGAATCAATGACTGATCGATCAATTAATTGGAAAAAAAAAGCCCATGTGAGCTGGGTATGACAACACACGCCCACAGTTCCAACACTGGGGGAGTCGAAGTGAGGGGGCCACCCTGCCAAGCCAGCCTCAGTTATGTAGTTCTAAGTCAACTTGGGCTACATTTTAAGACCCTGTCTCAGAACAAAACATTTGATTTTATTTAGGACCTACTCAAATGATTTAGGATAATTTATCTTAGGAACCTTAATCAGAGTCTAGGGATTAAGAAATAGATTTTTTTTTTTTGTCTGTTTAAAGACAGGGTCTCATGTCACCCAGACTGGCCTCAAACTGAGAATGACCTATGACCTTGAAGTCCCCGATTCTCTGCCTCTGCCTCCCAAACACTGGGATTACAGGCAAGCTCCACCATACCCAGAATAGGCATAGATAGAGTCGAGTCGTTATTCAACCTGTGGCATCCAGAAAAATTATTCTTGCAGTTTTTAAAATATCTATTATTTGTGATACGTGTGCATGTACGTGTGGGTGCAGGCACAAAGGGCCGAGTGCACATGTGGAGGTCAGGAGACAACCTTGGGCGTGGGTCCTTGCTTTCTCTTTTGCATCAGTCTCTTGCTGTTCACTGCTGCACACACCAGGCTAGATGGCCTGTGAGCTTTTGGGAACCCTCCTGTCTCTGCCTCCTCTCTTGCCCTAGGAGCGAGCACTGGGATTCAGATAGGAATCCGATCTGCCGAGTCTTGCTTTATGTGGATTCTAGGGATCTGATTCAGATTCTCACACATGCATGGCACATGTTTTGCTCACTGAGCTGTTTCCCCAGCCCAGTATAGCAATTCTTAATTTTATCGTGTTCCTTACCAAAATGTTGCCAGAGTGGCTGTTAAGTAATAAACCCAGTTCTTGAGCAGCTAGCTCTGCTGCCTTTGTCCTGCCTACTGCATCCTTGCTGAATGTTACATAAACTTGTTTCTTCTATTCTGAAGAAGAAAAATCTTAAATTCTTTTTTTACCCATTCTCCAAAGGCACCAAAGTGTAATAACAAAAAGAGAGAAGAAAATAGACAATGCAGAGCTGTGTTATCTCTTAGCTTGATTATTTTCTTTTCAAAATAAGTTGACTGACCTGCTTTAAATTTACCTGTGGCATCTGTGGCATGACCTCAGGGCAAATGGAATTTAAACATCTCTCCCTCTCTCTCTCTCTCTCTCTCCATATGTTTCTGTCTATTTCTCAGCTCATATAGTCCAGGCTGGCCTCCAATTCCCCATGTCCTAGATGATGATCCTCTTGCCTCTGCCTCCCAAGTACTGGGGTTACAGGCTTATACCAGAAAGTCTAGTTTTTGCTGGGGTGGAGCCCAGGGCCTGGGGCATGCTAGGCAAGCACAGTACCAGCAGAGCTACATCCCAGCCCTTACAGGTAAGTCTCTCAGAGTACTTCTGACATGATATAGTTTTCTGTGTGTTGCTTAATTTTCATTTGTTGTTGTTGTGGGGTTAATTGTTTTTTGTTTCATACATTAGGTAGCAGATGTCCTTCAGTTTTCCATGGAAACGGGTGGTTTTCTTCCAAATTGTATCAGTACTTTGCAGGAGAGTTTAATCAGACACCTTAAAGTTGCCCCTAAATATCTCTCCTTCTTAGATGAGAGACAAAAACGTGTTCAGGTAAGTGTTAAAAGATGTGTCATTTGAACTTCCGACGCGCTCTGCACAGGACTGTTAGCCTCTGTGATGGGGAAGTGACAGCCGCCACGCAAGCCTAGGCATTGCCAGAGCCTTAGCTGTGCCAGGGAGGAGCAGTTCAAGTATAATACTTGAAACCACGAACTGCTGGTTTATAAATTCAAAAGTATTATATTATTATATAATTCTTTTGTAAATTATAAATTTACAAAAGAATTATATAATATAATATATTTATATTATATATTCAAAAGTACTCTGAGTGCTGGAGAGATGGCTCAGAGGTTAAGAGCATTGGCAGCTCTTCTAGAAGTCCTGAGTTCAATTCCCAGCAACCACATGGTGGCTCACAACCATCTATAATGAGATCTGGTGCCCTCTTCTGGCCTGCAGGGATACATGCAGGCAGAACACTGTATATAATAAATTAATTTAAAAAGAAAAGAAAAAGTACTCCGAAATAAAATTTCAAGTTGGGATGGGGAAGTTTTTATAGAAATTTGAATGAAGACATTGGAACCAAAATCATCTTAGTTGCTTTTCCCAAAGCTATATAAATTTTCGTTAGTGCATGTCTTAGTTAGGGTACTATTGCTGTGAAGAGACACCATGGCCACATGACCACAGCAGCTCTTATAAAGGAAAACATGTAATGGGGTGGCTTACATTTTCAGAGGTTTAGTCCATTATCATCATGGCGGGACATGGCAGCATGCAAGTATACATGGTGCTGCAGAAGTCACTGAGAGTCTTACATCTTGCAGGCAACAGGAAGTGAACTGAGACACTGGGCATGGCTTGAGCATATATAAGACCTCAAAGCCAGCCTCCACAGTGACACACTTCCTCCAACAAGATCACATCTACTCCAACAAGGCCACACCTCCTAATGGTGCCACTCCCTTTAGGGGACCATTTTTTTTCAAACCACATTCCACTTCCTGGCCCCCAAAGGCTTGTAGCCATATCATAATGCAAAAATGCATTTAGTCCAACTTCAAAAGTCCCCATAGTCTAAAAAGTCTAAAGTTCAAAGTCTCTTCTGAGATTCATGCAGTCTCTTAACTATAATCCCTTATAAAATCAAAATAAAAAAGCAGATCACATACTTTCAACATAAAATGGCACGGGATATACATTACCATTCCAGAATGCAGAGAAGGGAGCATAGTGAGGAAATACTGAACCAGAGCAAGACCAAAAACCAGCTGAGCAAACTCCAAACTGCATCTCCATGTCTGATGCCTGTAGCTAGAGTTTTCCTGCCTGGCCCACAGTCAGGACAAATCTCTGTCACCCGCCAGTCCCGCAGCCGCTCAGACCCAACCAAGTAAACACAGAGACTTATATTGTTTACAAACTGTATGGCCGTGGCAGGCTTCTTGCTAACTGTCCTTATATCTTAAATTAATCCATTTCTATAAATCTATACCTTGCCACATTGCTTGTGGCTTACCGGCATCTTCACATGCTGTTTGTCATGGTGGCAGCTGGCAGTGTCTCCTCAGCCTTCCACTTCCCAGAATTCTCTCCTCCTTGTCCCGCCTATACTTCTTCCTGCCTGACCACTGGCCAATCAGTGTTTTATTCATTGACCAATAAGCAACATGTTTGACATACAGACCATCCCACAGCACTTCCCCTTTTCTTTTTTTTTTTTAAAAAGGAAGATTTTAACATTAACATAGTAAAATTACATATAATTTGGGAATTTGGGCGTAGCTTCTCTTACTACTTCCTGCTGGAGGGGGGCGCTGTATCTGATGGGGACATAAAGAAAATTTTAGGATTATGGAGTAGTCCATGAGGCTGTATTGTCTGAGCCAGTTGCCTTCAAACTGTTCTGGATGTTGGATCATCTGGGCCATGGTGTAATCGGAGACCTCTCAGGGGGTCTTGGCTGGTCAAACCTGATGTATCTTAATCTGGAACAAATCCATAGCCTCTGGCTTTCTGTGGAAACAAAATCAGAGCCTCCTTTCCAAAGCAACATATCTTTACATCCAAATTTTGAAGTCATGGTATCTTTAAAATATACATATTGGTTTAACTCAGCTTCCTTTATAATCAAATATCTCTCTGCAGTTAAGAATCCCAAAGACAACACAATCCAGATTCTCTGTGTGATATCCATCTTTACGTGGCTTATATTTTATACTACCTTTACTGTCTCTTT
This sequence comes from Peromyscus melanophrys, assembly GCA_902168415.1. Lineage (NCBI taxonomy): Eukaryota > Metazoa > Chordata > Mammalia > Rodentia > Cricetidae > Peromyscus > Peromyscus melanophrys. The sequence continues at coordinate 13,756 of CABHPR010144213.1, forward strand.
AAAGACTTCATTTTTTAAAACTATCTATTTCTTTATATAACTGTATATATTCCTTTTTCTCTCTCTTTGAAGCCTACGTACATTTTTACACACATTTTAAAGCATTTAAAGTCTTGTTCTATCTGAATCTGTCTTATTGTGAATCAATTGTTTTAAACTGCAGCATTCTAAGACTGAAACGGTTCTGTGGCTGCTGGCTCCGCCCACCTCAGCTTCCCAACATGGCGGTGGTACGTTTACCGTTAGCTCTGGGAGCCTTCGTGGGTCTATCAAAGCAGCGTGTAGCCCAGAAACCTCTTTTTGTTTTGTACTAGCAAAGGCTAAATCTACCACGCAGTTTAATGTGCCACTTGCAGACGCCTCATTCCCGCCATACTGCAGGTTGAGGGCGCACGCCAGGAACCCGCCAGGAACCCGCCATAGTGACTCAAACACGCAGGCTGCCACTAACTTGAAAGAGACAACTAGGAAGCTGTTTTAGCTCTGTTTTAGAATCTTTTTTCTCAGGTTTTAGGTGGAAACTCTTGCCCCACGTTGGGCGCCATTTGTTGCTGGAAAATTTCTCTCGAGCTCCCAAGTCCCGCCAGCTCCCAAGTCCCGCCAGTCCCAGAAACCACTTACAAAATAAACACACAGACGCTTACATTATTTAAACTGCTTGGCCATTAGCTCAGGCCTATCATTGTCTAGCTCTTACTCTTCTTGGGAGCTCGAGAGAAATTTTCCAGCAACAGATGCCAAAATGCTCTTCAGATCTCCAACTCCAGCTTTGTGAACTGCAACGTACTTCTTCCTCTTGGGCTGGTTCCACTACCTGTTAGCAGTTCTTCTCGACAGGTATCCCATGGCTCTGGCATCTCCAACATCTTGGGGTCTCCAAGGCAATCCAGGCTCCACCTTCACAGCTTTATGCAATGGCTCCTCTAGGCCTCCATTCAGGGACACCCCGATACATGCCTGGCCTCAGCAGCATTCCTTAGTCGCAGAGGGAGATTCTATAATGCCTTTCTTCTATCCTTGAAGCTAGAACCACATGGCCAAAGCTGCCAAGTTCTGCTGCTTAGTGGGGCTGGAGCATGGCCCTTTTGTTCAATTACATCTTCACCAGCTTTCTGTTTTCTGATAGGTTCTTTCATTGCCTAAGCTTGGCTGTTCTGGAACTTGCTTTATAGACCACCTCAAACTCAGAGATCTGCCAGCCTTTGCCTTTCAAGTGCTGGGATTAAAGGTGTGCACCATCACGCCTGGCTCCAGTTTTTTTCTTTAATTTCATTTCACAAATTGGAAATTTAGCTGGGTGGGATCTTGCCCTGAGGTCACCACTCCCTTTATTCCATTTCTTAATCTGGTTATTTCCTTGAACACAGGATTTAGTTCCATTCCACTTTCTGATGATCTTTTTCTCCTCAAATATTTTCACTTGATCAGCTTGCTCCTTTTCATTATAAATCTTCATTGGACTTAACACTAGTAACCACAAAATAGAGTCTATACTAGGCTGTTTTGAGATTATCTCTGCCAAGGGAATTAATCTAAAACTCTTCACTTTAACCTCAGGCAGACTTTTCGGACAAGGGCAAAAAGCAGCCACATTCTTCATCAAAATATCCTGAGAATAGTTTCTAGGCAACATACTAGAATTCTTCTCCTCTGAAACCTCCTGAGCCAGCCCCCCACAGTTCAGATCACTCTCAGCACCGCTGTCTTCCATGCTCCTACTAACATGGCCCATTAAGCAGCACATAAAGCATCCCACTGCTTCCCTAACCCAAACTCCCAGAGTCCAAATTCCTCTAAACAAAAGCATGGTCAGGCCTTTCGCAGCAATACCCCAGTTCCTGGTACCAACATCTGTCTTAGGGTCTCTATTGCTATGAAGAGACACCATGACCACATGACCACCGCAGTTCTTAAAAAAGGAAAACATGTAATGGGATGGCTTACATTTTCTGAGGATTAGTCCATTATCAGCATGCAGGCAGCCATGGTGCTGGAGAAGTAGCTGAAAGTCCTACATCTTGCAGGCAACAGGAAGTGAACTGAGACACTGGGCATGGCTTGAGCATATGAGACCCTCAAAGCCAGCCTCCACAGTGACACATTTCCTCATACAAGACTACAAGGCCATACCTCCTAGTAGTGCTGCTCATGTTGGGGGCCATTTTCTTTCAAACCACCACAGTGTATAATATCCTTACATACAAACCTGGGTTGTGAGTGTATTACCTACAAAGTTGGTCATTGCTAAAATCTAGCATTTTTCCCTTTACTGGTGCCAGGGATTGACTCAGGACTTTGTATATGATAGGCAAGTGCTCTATCATTGAGCTATACTATACTCCAAGCCCTCCCTCCAACTTTTTTGGCTTTTGTGGTACTGGCAATGAAACCCAGGGTCCTAGACATAGTAGGCAAGCTATATGGCTGGCCTGCATCCTCAAGCTTTGAGTGAGAAATCCTGATGTACCAGCCTCCCTCCCAGTCCTACTTTTCTCTGACTCACTTTAGGGTACCCAGGGGTCCCAGGGTTTATCCATGTCCGGCGTGGGATATCTAAGGGAAAAAAAATCTACATACACTATGTTCTTATGTCTGTTAACTTTATTCCTCTAAGACAAAATTCTATCAATACAGCTATAGCTCCATCAGGCACTCAAGGCAGGAACAACTCTAGACGTACCAAGCTCTTTATCCATCTACTATATTTCTCTGGGATGAAATCCTGTTTCTGTAGCTTCAGTTCTGTCCAGCTCCCTAGCTCATAGTCCTGCTAACGACTAAACTCCTATGCTTCCAGCCTCATCTTCGTCCTCTGCATCCTCTTCCTCCATCTCTGCTGCTCTCTACTCCTGGCACTCAGAAAGCTCTACCCGAGATCTGCTTACCCTCTATGGAACCTGTCTTCCTCTCTTCTCTCTCGCCATGCCTTTCTGTCCATTTCTACAGAAAATGCCTGCCCTTTCTTTCCCTGAGCATTCGGTTCTCTCCCTCCTCAGGGATGTTATTCTACCTCTCACCTTGATATGTAAAAACCTCTTTTGTTCTCAGTCAGTTGCTCTGGACAGCCAGTAGGCCTCAGGTTAGGAGGAGGGCCTGAGTTTCATTTGCACAAGAAACAAAACTGTGCATCTTCTGCCAGCTTTTCTTTGCTTATGTGACCTTATCCAGGTACTGGCTCAGCAGGGAAGTTATCTAGAAGTTTAGCAGGTCTGAAAATATTTGGCCACGCAAGAATTTCATAGTAGAAGACCCCTGGAATATTAAAGGCTGGATAGCACCAAATATTCATAATAAATGGCTTGCCACTTGACAGTACCCTTGGCCGGTCAACGTATAGCTTTAATACACAGCTGAATCTCTATAATATATTCTTGTGGCCCCCAAGAACTCACAGACACTGTATATATGGGGTGCATGTACCTGCTCAGAGGCTACTGACAATGAGAAAGTAGAGATTAGTAGATGACATTGGCAGTGTTTTAAATTGTTTAGGTTTTTTTTTTTTGTTTTTTTGTTTTTTTTTTCTTCAAGGCAGGGTCTCACTGTGTAGCCCTGGCTACACTGTGTACCACCTGGCTAAATTTTACTTACTATTAATTAAAACTGACTGGTCAGTGGTGATGCACACCTTTAATCCCAGCCAGAGCTGTTACACAAAGAAACCTTGTCTTGGGGGGAAAAATGGTTTTACTTTCTCTAGGAAAATCCAGAAGTATGGTTGACAAGACCTCTTCCACCCCCTTTATTGAAAATCTTGGCCCTGGAAACAACCTACTTGCTTCCACTCCGCTTGGTACTCTTGGATGAGATGATGTCGGACTTAACCACACTGGTGGATGGGTACCTAAACACCTATCGAGAAGGTTCTGCAGACCGGCTTGCAGGCACAGAGGTAAGTGCAGCTTTTTGTGGGTGTGTTGTGTATTCTCTGTCTCTTCCTCTGTGCACTGTTGGTTTGGGGACTCCCTTGTGTGTTTGTGTGTTTGCAGTATTGGAGATCAAACAGAAGACTTCATACATTTCCAGCAAACCCCGACTAATGAACTACATGCACAGCCCTTTCTAAATTTTTGTTTTAAGAAAAGGTCTGACCAAGTTGTCTAAGATGGCCTTCATCTCTGTTCTGCCTCCTGGAGCAGCTGGGATTACACAGATTTGACTGTGACACCTACTCTTCACAAATACAGCAACTCTCATGGGATAGCCTTGGGTTCAATCTTCTTTTTCTCCAACAAGGACTGATGTGTCCCTGGCTTTCCTCAGACTTGCTGTGTAACCGAGGATGACCTTGAGTTCCTGATCCTTCTGCCTTCACCTGGGCAGTGCTGGGCTGCAGGCTTGTGCCACCATGCCCTGTTTTGTAATGCTACATACCAAACTCAGGGCTTCACTCATGCTAGACAAGTGTTCTGCCAACTGAGCTACAACCTAGATCCCCTTTTTTGCCTTTAAAAAAATATATATATATATATTTTGTGTGTGTGTGTGTATGTGTGTGTATGTGCGCGCATGTATATATGCGTGCATGGGAGGGAGTATGGATGGAGGCCAGCAGGGACACCAGATCTCCAGAAACGAGTTACGGATAGTTGTGAGCCATCATGTGGGTGCTGGGAACCAAACCTGGGTCCTCCAGAAGAGCAACAGTTTCTCTTAACCAATGAGTCTTTTCTCTACCTCCTTGTTTTGTTTTTTCAACAGAGTGTTATATCTCCAGGATTGACCTTGAACTTACTATATATCTAAGGATGATCTTGAACTCCTGATTCTCCTGCCTCCACCTCTCAAGAGCTAGGATTACAAGCATGTGCCACCATGTTGAGATCGATACATTGTGTATGTGTGTGTCTGTGTCATGTGCATGCATGTCTGTGTGGTGTATCCATGTTTGTACCCATATGTGGAGTGCTAGCCTGTGCTTGAGTTTATGGAGAACAGAGATCAACATGTATTTTCTTCTGCTGTTTTTTACTTTTTCCGCCCCTGCCCCCTTTGGTTTTTCAAGACAGGGTTTCTCTGTGTAACAGCCCTGGCTGTCCTGGAACTCACTCTGTAGACCAAGCTGGCCTCAAACTCACAGAGATCCACCTGCTTCTTCCTCCAGAGTGCTGGGATTAAAGGCATGCTCCACTACTGCCAGGCTCAGACAGGTTTTTTTAATTGAAAATAAGAGGATAGTAGAGCTGGGTGTGTAGCTCATTTGGTAGAGTGCTTGCCTAGTACACATAAAGTCCTGAGTTTGATCTCTACAACCACATAAACTGGGCATGGTGGCTCACACCTGTAATCCCATCACGCAGGAAGATCAGGATTTCAAGGTCATCTGGAACTACATAGTGAATTCTATGCCAGCCTGAGCTACATGAGACCCTGTCTTAAAACAAACAGCAGCAAATTCCCCCAAAGTATGTGAATATACCATAGCAGTAGTACACACTTGTAATTCTAGTCCTTAGGAGAATAAGGTCAGATTATGGTGAGTTCCAGGCAACTATGGGTTACATAGGAAGTTTAAGATTATTTTGAGCTACATGGTGAGACCCTGCCCCCCAAAAGATACTGAAAAAATTTGTAAAACTATGTTACCATATGGGTAGAATAATTTTAGAAAGTTATAAAAATTCATACTTGAGGGAGTTGACATGTAATCTAGGACTTGGGATGTTGGTCACTGGTAGAATACTAGTCTACCTTATTATAAAGCCTGAGTGGGATCCCAGTTACCACACACATGAGAAGTCATCCAGTGCAGACAAACATTTACTAAGTCAGGCACACACACACACACACCCCTGAGATCATATATACACTGACTGTACCTGGGTGTTAAAGCTTTTCAGAGGGTGCACCTTCTAAGCCAGGCTGAGAAACATATTTCTTGTATTTACACACACACACACACACACACACACACACACACACACACACACACACACACAAATATTTAATTTTCTTATATACTTAAATTACTCAAAATAATACAATCAAAATTTTAAAGTAGTAGCATATTGGAAACACTAGAGGGCACTACAGGAACACATTTGGATAAACTCACTTGCCTGTTTTCCTCAGGGGTGATAAGAGAGATCATAGGGATCATGTTTGGTTCGTCTTTGCAAACCTGTGCTTGTTCGCTTTCCCAGCCTGAGTGTATGGAGCTGCCAGAGGAGCTCCTTCAACTCAAGGACTTCCAGAAGCAGCGCCGAGAGCGAGCTGCGAAGGAGTACAGAATGAATGCGCAGGGCCTCCTCATAAGGACAGTGCTGCATCCAAAGACACCAGCCGGTCGCACACCAGGGAAGGAGGGCCCAGTCAGAGGCTTTTTAGTTTGTAAAACTTCGGACGTAGACAAAACTCCACACTTTCTATGTCACAGATCTTATAAGGATGAGAATTTTTTGGATAGAGAATCTAAAGAAACCACAGCAAATTCTCAAATTCTGCCTCCCATGAAGGAAGGCGAAGCCAGCGAGGATTCTGAGGACAAACCAATGTGTCGGGAGTCAATGGGGCCAGAAGACCTGAGAACCCAGAAGGCTTGCTCACTGACTCCCACGCATGCGTTTCAGTCACATTTTTCTTTGAAAGAAGAGATAGAACAGTTGCTGATGGTGGAAAATAAGGGAGCTTTGAGAAGCCCAAATCAAGACACTTCGGTGTCTCCTCCTCTTCCCCCGGAAAGCTGGGGGGCACCAAGTGACACCTTCCCTCTTCCTGAGAACGCTCTGATTTCTACACTTCCACCCTGCCCAGCGCTGGAGAAGACAGATTCATGGATAAGTCCATCTCCAAATCTGTTTTAGGATTTAGGATTTATGGTTGGCTGCT
>CABHPR010144214.1:0-15663 GCA_902168415.1 Peromyscus melanophrys
GAGAATGAGGGAAGGAGGGAAAAAAGATGGAAGAAAGGAAGGTAAGGAAAAGCAGTATCCTTGGCAAGGATTTCTGGAAACTTGAACCTCTATGCACCATTAGTGGGAATCTAGATGGTGCAGACACCGTGGAAAACAGTATGGAGTGTCTTCAAAAAGTTAAACAGAAAGAGGGCACCAGAGTTCAATTCCTGGCACCTACTTGGCAGCTCACAACTGTCTCTAATGCTAGTTCAAAAGGATCCCACCCCATATTGTGACCACAGTGGGCATGACACACATGTGGTGCACAGACATGTATGCAGTCCAAACATCCATATATGCTGTGGAATAATCTTTTTGTACACTGTGAAGATGTGTCTTTACCAAGGTACCTTCTGATTGGTTTAACAAAGAGCTGAATGGCCAATAGCTAGGCAGAAAGAAGTTAGGCGGGACTTTTGGGCAGAGAGAAAAGAAGAGATGAATCTAGGCTCGGGGGACATGCCAGAGGAGACAGAGAGGAAGCAGGACATGCGGGAGAAGTGGTAAAAGCCACGAGTCACATGGCAGCACGTACAGTGATAGGAATGGGTTCATTTAAGTTATAAGAGCTAGCTAGAAACAAGCCCAAGCTAAGATTGAGCTTTCATAATTAATAATACATCTCTGTCTCATGATTTGGGGGCTGGTGGTCAAAGAAAGCCTGCAATACATATACACAAAAAGTAAAAAGTGGGCTGGAGAGATGGCTCAGAGGTTAAGAGCACCGACTGTTCTTTCAGAGGTCCTGAGTTCAATTCCCAGCACCCACATGGTAGCTCATAACCAACTGTAATGAGATCTGGCACCCTCTTCTGTATACATAATAAATAAATAAATCTTAAAAAATATTTTAAAAAAAAGTAAAAAGCAAATAAAATTAAAATTATCACATGACCCATTAACTCTACTTTTGGGGCCGGGCGGTGGTGGCGCACACCTTTAATCCCAGCACTCGGGAGGCAGAGGCAGGCGGATCTCTGTGAGTTCGAGGCCAGCCTGGTCTACAGAGCGAGATCCAGGAAAGGCGCAAAGCTACACAGAGAAACCCTGTCTCGAAAAAAGCAAAAAAAACCAAAAAAACAAAAAAACCTCTACTTTTGGGTATATACCTAAAGGAACTGAAAGCAGGGATACAAAGAGACATTTACCTGTCCATGGTCATAGAAATCCTGTTCTCGCCGGGCGGTGGTGGTGCACGCCTTTAATCCCAGCACTCTGGAAGCAGAGCCAGGCGGATCTCTGTGAGTTCGAGGCCAGCCTGGTCTACAGAGCGAGTTCCAGGAAAGGCAAAAAGCTACACAGAAAAAGTCTAAAAAACCGGAAAAAAAAAAAAAAAAAGAAAAAAAAAAAAGAAAGAAATCCTGTTCTAAGCAGCCAAAAGGTAGACATGCTGTTTTGGGAACCAAATGGCTCCAGGGCAGAGGTTTCTTAACCTTGCAAGAGAGTGGGTGTGGCCAGGGACCTATGAAGGGTGATGGGTTCAAGCTGCTGTCAGTGAGGACTGGTGAGCACTGGTCACAGATGCAGAACCTAAGATTCCCATGGACAAGGCTGCTGGTACCAGGGGTGCTGGTCAAGTAGGCCTGGCTGTCACAAGTGCCAGGCTCCTAAATGAGCAGTAAGGAGCCAGGGCAAGGTGTTGAAGCTAGACCCCTTGTGTCTCTCATGAGGATCCCAGGCAACGGATCCTCAAGTATGGATCTTCAGCCTCAAGTTTCTCTCTCTCTCTCTCTCTCTCTCTCTCTCTCTCTCTCTCTCTCTCTTTCTCTCTCAGCTTTTCCTTTTTAGGCAAAAGAAGCGCTTTTCTTGCTCAGCTAATTTGGATCAATTTTGTGGCTTCCACAGTTTATTTAAAGTTCCTCCTTTCCAATAAAATGCGGCCTGGGATGGTCTTCCAGTGCCAAGAGCTCTGGCCCAACAAGGAGGCAGAGCCACAGGTGTCTGGAAAGTTCCATCTCCACAATAAAATCTGGTCACTGCTCACACATTCCCTGGGGCTCCCGTGGGCTCCAGCTTCCTCCTGTATACCCACAGACCAATTAAGAAGACAGGCCCAGCCTCGTGCAACGAGGGATGGATCACAGGGACAGTGACCAAGATGTTGGAAGAACCAAAGGCCCCATGGAAGTGGGAGATAGCCCAATAGAAGTAGCAGAGTTCCGACGCTTGTCCCCAGGTGGAGAAAAGGAACTTCATTTGTCCCCAGATTCAAAGTGGTCCATTCAACCACAGAGAGGCAGGGAGGAGTCAGGGGACAGAGCCACCCAGCTTCCCTTTTGCCTCAGTCTCTCTGTTCATCCATCCTCACTGACTCCAGGCTGAACCAGCCAAAATTCAGAGGCAAGGAAGCCTGGGAAATAGAGTTTGCAGGAGGCAAATATCAGCTATCCAGAGTACCCCAGGTATGCAGGGAAAGGGTCCCACAGTTGGGGAGTGAGCTGCTGTGGTGGCCCTGCTAACTGGCCTGGCCAGAAATGAAGATATTCTGAAAAGATCCAGTCCCCTCTCTCAGTCTGACTATCAGACTATTGCCAACAATGGACCCTACAGGTGGGGGATCTCACCAGGATTCTCCTGACAGGCAAAGTAAAGAGCACCAGCCAGAGGGGAGCTTGTCTGAGAAAGATTTCACACAGTCCTAACAACTTGTCAGATCACCTCATGGACTAAGACAGAAGCCCAGACAGTGATGGGTCAGTGGTGGGCGGGGTCACACCTTGACCAGGACTATATAGATATGTACATCCTTGGCCCTTTCTTTATACTTTGACCTCACTTCAGGGTCCTGAAGACAGACTTAGGGGTGGGGGGTTTACCCCATCTCTTCTTCCCTCTCCCCAATGTGGCCATATTGAATAAAGACCCTTTTTTCTACTTTCCACTATTAATTTGGCTCTTTTAACTGGTTTAGGCTGAGAATGAGTGGCCAGACCCAACTTGGGGTACAACTGGTGACCTCCAAATCTGATAACAGTCCCAGCTCAGGGGGAGTATCTCTGCTCTTTTCCACCCCATAGACACAGGGCTCCCAGAATTTAATCCTGGTGTTTCAATTATCCCAGCAAACTAATATGTGTCCAGCTATCTACCTGTGAACTTCTGAAGTAGTTTGCATCTCGGGCTCCCCTTTACAAGGCTGATCACCCACCTGGAGACTCCCTGCTCTGCAAATATGGGCACACTGGATGTGTGTGAGATACTATTGTGTGATCAACTTTTTCTGGGGAGACAGAAACAAACATCCACTTACCCCAGAGAAAGAGCTGATGGTGGAACAAAGTGTGAATACCACCAAAGTCCAATTTGGTGAACCAATGAGTTTTATCTGAGTTATTTATAGGAGTATATATAGATGTGGTGGTTTGAATAAAAATGGCCCCCATAGGCCCATAGGGAGTGGCAATATTAGGAGGTGTGGCCTTGTTGGAGTGGGTGTGGCTTTGTTGGAGGAGGTATGTCACTGGGTCTCAGAAGCTCAAACCAGTTCACTTCCTGCTGCCTGCCAATCTAGATGTAGAACTCTCAGCTCCTTCTCCAGCACCATGTCTGCCTGCACGCTGCTATGATTCCCGCCATGATGATAATGGACTGAACCTCTGAAACTGTAAGCCAGCCCCAATCAAATGTTGTCCTTTATAAGAGCTGCCGTGGTCATGGTGTCTCTTCACAGCAACAGAAACCCTAACACAATGGATGAGGGGTCACTTAAGGGAGTGGAATGACTCAGAGACAGCTGCGTCACCAAAGCCCACCCCCAGCAGAGGTGACAACTCACAAAAGCTGGAGATCTGGAGCACTCACTGCACGAACTGCAGGAAGTTCAGCAGGCTGGAAGGTGTCCTTTCCAGAGGGCTCAGCTGGTCTCTGCTTCTCCCAAGCTGCCAGGCTCTTGGCTTGTCTGAGAGTGACTATCAGCAGGCCTTACTGCTTACATCCTACCAGGGAGGGAGGGGCCTGGTGAATCTTGAACAGTTTCAGGGACTTCCTGAAGCTATTTTGAGTTGTTTACTTCCTGCCTTAAAGAGATCCCTGTAGTATTTCACCTCCCTGTAAACATCCTGTTTCAAAGTTTCCTTCCAAGATAGAAAGCTTTAATCTAGGAACACAACAGCTATAGGCCAAACACAGATAAGTGAGAGACCACACACTCACACACACACACACACACACACACACACACACACACACACACTGGGTTGGGGAGTAGACTAGGCCATGGGCTTCTACAACCTCTGTGGGGAAATGCTGTGCTCCCAGGTTGCACGGGGCCAGGCCATAGATTAGAAATGAAACTGTTCTTTGTTTAAATCTAGCTGAAGCATCCAGCCTTGCCTGGCCTAAGCCAATCATAAATCCTCCATCCACCCTGCTTTAGTGGATGAGGTGGATGTGAGTGAGACCACAGAAAAGAGCCACAAGAGGCAGAGGAACGATGAACATACAGTCACAGTTATATCCTGCCTCTTCTGCCAGGCTGTTCTGATCTTGTTTGGTCATTGAGACTGAGAAAGGGGGAGACCATCATGACTGTCTCACAGTGAGGGAAAAGAAGGAGGAAAACAAACGAGGACCAGCACACTGGCTCACGGTGGCATCCGACTCAAAAGCCACAGTGCAGTCAAGAGATATCCCTAATGGCATTGCTGTTATGTCTAGAAAAGGGTTAAGAAGAAGAAATGAAGGGAGGGGAGTTAGAGATAAGGGACCCATGGTGGGCATGGGGGATGGTAACTCGCTACCCTGAATGAAGGCAGGTTAGGAGCCCAGCCTTGCCAGTTAAGGTTCAACATCTCAGAAAGGCCCTGGTGCCCTTCCCTCACCATCCCCTAGCCTTGGAAATGCATGAGGTTGAACATTCAGAGGTGAAAAAACGCCACTCCTCTTCCTGCCCAAGCAGGAGGAACGCCCATCCCTGTCCTTTTCCTCCCTCAGGGCTGACACTTTGGGTTCTGTTCCCTTTTCTGGGAGGTGCTGTCACACGAGGTGGAGGGAGATGTGGTATAGATGCTCGACTTGCTTACCTGAGTTCACCACAGTGGCCTGCTGGCAGAGAGAGGCGTCCTCTCCATCCTAACCACAACAGAATGTCTGAACCCTTATGCAAATGGACGGATGTCATTTACCAGGCACACCCAGGGTGGGGGGAGATGTGGCCAGAGTCTCACTTGAGCAAAACTTGCTCTGTTCCCTCCCTGTCACACTCGTGCACACGTGGGACAGGAACTCAGACTGTGTTTGTCTGAAACAAGAAACTCCTCTTCTGCTGGAGCATCCCAACTCATGCAGGCGGATTCTGAAAATGCAGGCAATTGTACTTTTGCTCATTTTTCATGGGGGGGGGGGGTCACAGGAGATACCTTCTTTATATATTTATTTAACAGAAAAGCTCCCTGGAAGGCAGACAGAATCTTTCCTGCACCCCTGACCATCATTCTAACTGCACCCTGTAAACCAGTAGTCCTCACTCCTCATATGCCCAGAGCGCTGCTTACTGGCTAGAACACCCTCCGCCATCACTCTCGCATACAGCTACAGCTGAACGTTGCACCTGCAATGTCCTTTCATATAGGGAAAACGACTCTTTGGTTCATGTAGTCTCTCTGGTCCTGGTCCCCAGAGTCAGTAAACAAACAGCTTGTCCTTGGAGCCACTGCCTCCCCATTCCTGAGTGGCGGCTCCACAAGGCCAACAGCCGTCCCTGGGCTGTGTTACAGAAGGGGCATTCTTGGCCTTCCACAGTCAGAGGATGCCACATTACTGATGGGGACAGATGCTTGTAACTCTACATAACTCTCTTGAGCCTCACTTTACTTTTTTTCTGGAGACCTTTTAGTTTGGAAACAAAGCCCCTGGCTTCCCCTGGGTCGTGCTGGCCTGTAAACATCCCGGTCTGAATTTACCGAGGTGGGTTGCTAAATTTAATTGCCAGTTTCCACACCATGTGATGGTGTGTAACAGGCCAGCCAGCTCACCTCGTGAGTTAGCCAAGGGTTTTAAATAAATGCTTTCTGTTGGAAAGGATGATAAAGATTCCTATTATTCACCACGGGCCTGGAGATTGAGCAGGTCCTGTTTTACAAGGGAGGCCCAGGGGTGCTAATCTTACAAGCCCCGTCACTCCCCACCGTTGAGGAAGATGGCCTTGGGGGCCCCCGAGGAAAGAGCTCTGGCCAGGCTTCAAGAGACCTTTGCCAGCCCTATCCATCTGAGGTCTCTGTGACCTTGGGACACAAATAGCTCTGTGGACCAGCCTCAGCCTCTCCATCCAGGAAGAGGAATGTACCACAAAGCATCGGGAGCCACGGTTGGCACTTGGTACATTCAGCAACCGTGTCGCAGACATGCAAGGACATTTGAGCAATCACATCCAGAACACTAGGCCACAAGCCAGCCAGAGAAATCACATTCTTCTTACTTGTGTCCTTCAAGATTCCAGAGACAATAAAATGATGTCGCTGCGCTGTGTGCCCTTCTTTAATAACTCCCTTACAAAGCCCTGTCACTGAAGGCTCTTTCAGCCTCCCCCACCCCCAAATTACTCAAAGCATCTAAAGGAGTCGCAGCACTGACCTCGTTTGGAAACCTGTAAGAGATGCAGCCTCGGGCTACACCTCCTTCCTGCTCTTCTGGACTGTGTAGTTTGACAACCACTCCTGGGATGAGTGTGCACTCAGTTTTGAGGGATACTGGCCTAAGTTTGTCAGATTTCAGTGTGCCTCAGAAACCTTCCTGAAAGGCTCCTTGCTACCTTGGTGGGCCAATTGCTGAGTTCCTGCATCCTGATCAGGCTCCCAAGATTTGCACATCTAATGAGCTTCCTGTTGGTAATGATGGCAGTCTAGGGACCACACTTCAAGAACCACCAGAGGTCTCCTTGAGCAGGCTGCCCTTAGTCTCATAATGCCCAGGTCACCCACGGTCCATCTTAGCATTTCCTTAAATGAACAGTGGCCTCTTCTGTCCCTGGATTACTGTATCCTCTTAACACGTGCTTCTGGCTCTTCCTCTCTTTTATTTGTTATAGTAGTAACTAGTACCCGTGCTGGGGATGGACAACATGACCCCTACCACTGAGCCATGACCCATCTCACCCAATAGGTCATGATTTCCTATTTGGGGGATTGGGGTGGGTTGAGATGAATTGCCCAGGCTGGCCTTGAACTCCTAGGAACAAGTGATCCTCCTGCCTCTGCATCCAAGTAGCTGGGACCACAAGCATGTGCCACTGTGCCCAGCTTCTCTCTTGACTTGTAATAATTTTGTCATTTGGTACCTAGAACCTTCTATATAACACACATCAGGGTTTTACCCAATACCTGCTTGAGTAGAAATGGGGAATCAGTGTCAGTCGGAGTGGAAGCTGTTTTATAGATGTGAACGGCAAGAATGCACGAGAGGAAGTTGTAAGCACAAGCAGGAAAATAAAGGCCCATGCTGCCGTCCCCTTCCCTTGCTCCTCCCTCACCTGTGTATCTTGGGGCATGAGGTCTGGGTGTGCAAAAGGTTGAGAGAATTGACTGCCTGGTTCTGGTGACGTGGAGACTGTTAGGAAAGCTGGAAGGGAATCAGAGGCAGCGGCTTCAAGGCCTCGAATGTTTCCACGCATCTTCCTAGCTCAGGTGCTGGCTATCTTCTTGGCTTACCACTGTCTTTCATGGATGCTGTGCAAGAGAGCAGCCTTAGGAAGACAGTGTGTCTCATTCTAGAGCAGCTGTTCTCAACCTGCGGGTCTCAACCCACTTGGGGGGGTCGAATGACCTTTTCACAGGGATCACATATCAGATAGCCTGCATATCAGATATTTACGTTGTGATTCATGACAGAAGCAACATTACAGTTATAAAGTAGCAATAAAATAATTTTATGGTTGGGGGTCACCACAACATGTAGTGGAACTGTATTAAAGGGTCACAGCATTAGGAAGACTTGGTTTGCTTGTTGCCCAGTTTAATAACAAAAATGTTATCTCCCAGGCAAACAATACAGGTTTGCTTAAGGCCCATAATAAAAGACTAGGGGCTCCTAACCTCTGCACCCTATGTATGTGAAGGGTCACATGGCCCTGAGGAGTCACCATGTATAAGTGACAGTACTCTGCTGCCACTGTGAATAGTAAAGTGTCTTTTCTGTCTATCCTAGGACACTGGTCTCTCTAGCCAGCACATGTGGACAGCAGCAGGCTAAATTATCAATCTTGCAAAGAGGTAAAATTCTCAGAACGTTTGCAGTTCTTGACAGTTGCCAGGTAATGAAGGATGAACACGCTCATCTCTCATCTGAGGCAGACCATTCCTCTGCTTATAACACAAAAACCACCCATCCAAATTCTTGTTAAAATAAAGAGTCCTGAAATGGTTAAAGGGGAGGGAATAACCCTTGTAAGGGACTTTCCGTTTGTGCATAACAGCAATGGTTCGAAGGGTTTCCATGTGAATGGAAGAGATTTCTTCTGTGTAGCTCTAGAGAAGTGAACTGAGACACAGAAAAGTTTCAGGTCGATAAACCAAATAAAGCAAAATCTAACAACTAGAGCTATCCCAAAGAGAGCAAACAGGGAGTGCATATGCTCAGTGCTGCTTAGATGTGGGACTACTATATGGGGAAGCAGTGGGAGCGGAGACTGCAGAGAGAACGCCCTTCAAACATGCTCCTGGGGAGACATCACTCTGGTGAGCTACCTGATCACATTTATTTTCACGCTGAGTCATAGGGAAAACAAGCAGGTAGATCCAGCTCAGGTCCCGGGCAGTTGCGCTTGTGATGGTCAATGGGCTTAGTGCTTGGTCTTACAGAAACTCTGTGGCCTAATGTATCCAAAGGGTGCTGGAGAATCAGTTCATGGTAACCTAATTCACCAAGAGCCCGAGTTAGCCAAGGCCCTGATAGCGAAGCAAAAGACAAACTCTTCTAATTGTTCTCAGCATCTAAATATCCAGGTCGTACCCCTTTTACCTGCCAGGGAGCAAAGACATTTATAACCAAATGTTTGTCTGGATCACAAAACCAAAGAGAAAGGAATTGAGTGATTGTGGTGCTTGTTTCATCGGATGGGACACATTTGGTAGAGTGACACCTGGGTACTTAAGACAGCATTGGGGCCGGTGCGAGGTCTTCTCTGGTGGACAATACCTGTGTTTCCTAACGAGAGTAGTCTTCACTCAGCCCAGTCCTTTTGCTCTGACAGCGCTGGAATTGCTCCAGCATTCTTAGCTTCCTCCTCCCCGTGCTAGCACATTTCTGTTGCTATAACAAAAGACTTATGACTGGGTACTCTATTTTTAAAGAGTTTAAAGAGTTCACAATCCTAAAAGTTCAAGAACACGGCGCGATCACCTGCTCGACTCTGGTGGGAGCCTCCCAGCTACGTGCAAGCATTATTTTTGCATCACCGTGACAAAATATATCCCACAGGAACAATTGGAGGGAGGAAGTGTTCGTCCTGGCCTGTGGTTTCAGTCCATTATGAAGAGGTAGTGTCTTAGTCACTGTTCTATTGCTGGGAAGAAACACCGTGACCACGGCAACTCTTCTAAAGGAAAAAGATCTAATTCAGGTGGTGGCTTACAGTTTCAGAGGTTCAGCCATTATTATCGTGGTGCACCATGGTAGCATGTAGGCAGACATGGTGCTGGAGCAGGAGCTGAGAGTCCTTACATCTTCATCCAAAGGCAACAGGAAGTGGCTGAAATACTGGGTGTGGCTTGAGCATATATGAGACCTCAAAGCCCGCCCCCACAGTGACACACCTCCTCCAACAAGGCCACACCTCCCATTAGTGCCACTCCCTTTGGGGGCCATTTTCTTTCAAACCATCACAGGTAGATATGGAGTGGAGTGATGGCAGAGGGAACATCTGGCCGAGGATCCTCACATCTGGCAATGAAGGAAGCAGAGAGCAAGACCAGAAGCAGATGCTGGGCTATCACATCATGACTGACCTCCACCGCTAAACCTCACCTCAGCAGCAGCTTGGGAGTGAGCACTTAAAATAGGAGTCTATGGGGGAACATTTCAGATTCTAGCTGTCACACTGTCGCAGCATGGCAGAGGAATCACAGGACAGCACAGGAAGCAGGAGGGACTGTGGGGCCAGGTCCCCCTCTTTCCTATCAGCTGACTGGGGTCCCAAGAGAATTATATTCATCCTTGCTAAGAGCAGAGCTCGATGTTCTAATTTATGAATAACAAATAAACAGAAAAAATGCTTTATAAGGCAAAATGTCTAAAACAAGGCATGGTATGGTGATACTTGCCTTTAGTCCCAGCACTTAGGAGACAGAGGCAGGCAGATCTCAGAATTTGAAGCCAGCCTCACCTACATAGCAAGTTCCAAGCCAGCCAGGGCTGCACAGAGAGAGGCCTTGTACAAAAACTTATGCAGAAAATGTTTAAGACATGGCAATCATTAAAACACACACACACACACACACAGTCAGGTGGTGGTGGCGCACGCCTTTAATCCCAGCATTTGGGAGGCAGAGCCAGGCGAATCTCTGTAAGTTTGAGGCCAGCACCAAAACTACACAGAGAAACCCTGTCTCCAAAAACCAAAAAGGAAAACACACACACACACACACACACACACACACACACACACACACACACACACCAGCATTTATTCCACATCACTGACAGCTTTTATACACAGTTCATCCAGTCCTTGGCTTTAGAGTCATTGTAGCTTCAAGTTTAGAGACAACTATTTTTATTTAACTTATTATTTTAAAAATATTTTCTTAGTTCTTTGATAATTTCAAAGTATTTTGGTCATATTTACCCCCAAACTCCTCCCAGATCTACCCCACCTAAACATCTCCCAAATTTCATGTCTTCTATTTTTTTTAGATTTATTTGTTTTATTACTTTACGTGTATGAGTGGTTTGCCTGCATTGTACATTGTGTGCATCATGTGTGTGCCTCATGCCTGCGGAGGCCGTAAGAGGGCTTTGGATTCCCTGGAACTGGATAAATAGACCTTTGTGAGTCCCCGGTGGGGGAGGTGGGGCCTGGGACTCAAACCCAGGTCCCTTACAAGAGTGATGAGTGCTCTTAACCACTGAGCCAACTCTCCAGCCCTATTAGTATGGTTTGGTTTGTTTAATTTGTTTAAAGAAAAAATGAAGTCCAACTTTTGCTACCCCATACCCTTGGGTGTGGAACATGGTTGACCTACCAGAGGGCATAACTTTAAAGAAAAATGACTCTCCCTTTGCAAAATCTGTCAACTGTCCACAGATCCTCAAGGGTGGGGACTTATGAACCCCCCTCCCCCAAATGCTGGAATGTTGGCTGGCTTGGTCTTGTGCAGATCTTGTGCCGCAGCTACAGCTGCTGTGAGTTCATGAAAGCAGCAGGCTGGTTGTGTCCAGGGGACACTGTTTTAGTTGAGTCCCCTTGACCTCTGGCTCTTACACTCTTTCTAGCCCCTCTTCCTCCATGGTCCCTGCTATTTATTAATTTTTAATCTTTCCTCAGTGTGTATTACCTAATGCGTGTGTGTGTGTGTGTGTGTGTGATTAGGGGCCACACTGTGTCTCAGCCCATGTATGGAGGCCAGAGGACCAGATATGCTGGTCTTCAACTTCCACCTTGCCAAAAACAGGGCCTCTTGTTTATTACTGCATAAGCCATACCAGCTAGCCCGCAAGCTTTGTGGAGCATCTCCCGCGTCTGCCTCGATCTCACAACAAGAGCACTGGAATTACAGATGTGCACTCCCATGCCCAGCCTGATGGAGTTTCTGGGGATCCACACTCAGATCCTCACACCTGCCCAGCAAGCACTCCACCCACTGCACCATCTTCCCAGACCCTCAATATTTTCAATCCATAGCCTAGTGTGGTTTTACTTTCTCCCAGAATCACCTGTGAATGATGGCTGGAGTGGGAGTGTGGCACTCTAGCAGGTGCCAGACCCTTCAGCAGAGGTGGAGTCAGTAAGAGGCTACCCCTCCCCTGCTCCCCTCCTGCCTGAAGGTGTAATCATATACCTGCTTTAATGCCCGTTCCTGCGCTTGCCATCTGCCACAGGAAGGGGCATTGTGCTCTTTAGATCTTGAAATGTCCCAACTGAGCAAACAAACCTCTTCTCCACAGGAGGCCAGGTCCAGTTGATCCACAGAAGGAACCCAAAGCTCACTTTCTACTGGGTCTCATCCTCTTTCTGACACCCACAGCCACTTCTGGAGAAGCCTGTGTCAAGAGTTCTGGCTTCTGTGTCTGTGTTTTTCTAGATTCTCTGAAACAGCTTGCATGGGGTTGTAGCCAACAGGCTCAGGTTGCACTGGGAAGGACATGCTGTAAACAAGCAGAGGTTCCTGCGAGTTCATCCTGAATCTTTTCCTCCATACGGGACGTCCTTTCAAAGATGGCCAAGGATGGCAGCTCATACCTGTACTCCAAGCACTTGGGAGGTAGAGGCAGCAGGATCGAGAGTTCAAGCCCAGCCTGGGCTATGTAGTTTAATTTTAGCTTCATAACAGAGAATCTGCCTTTAAAATCCTAAATTAATTTTTTTTGAAAGATGGGCAGTGAGTGGTACAGTCACAGGACAAAGGGATATACCAGCATCCAAGCCACAGAGAAAGCAGGCTATGGGTGCAGGAGGCTGCAGAGCGTCCCTGGCTGTAAAGTTGAGCACCACACACAGGGCTCAGTGAAGTCAGCATCCGAAGCCCCTACAAGGAGAAAAATACACACCTCCCTGTATGGCATTTCCCATTTCAGTCCAGACACCCCGGCTACACTACAAACTCAGAGGCAAAGAAGGTAAGGAGACTTTGATTTTTTTTTTTCAATTAAAAGATTTTAAGCTAAAAGGGAAAAAAAAAAAAAAAAAAAAAAAAAAGCACGGCTTTCAGTTTCCCCAAGCAAGTTCATTCATTTTCAATGCCAAAAACTTGATATCTGTCCCCATGGTAATCCACTTACAGTGGCTGAAACCCAGGGTGTGAAAAGTTCTGAGTTGACAAAGATCGGCCTCAGCTGCCACCCCGAAGAGACATGTAAAAACTTGTAGTTTAATTTTAGCTTCATAACAAATAAGTGCTTTCCCATCTCCACGCAGGAGCCTAGGCTGTCACTTGCTCTACAGGTGTGCTGAGAAAGCACCAACAGCCAGGAGATAGCACACGCTGAAATGAGCAGAGGGTCGGGACTAAGCCATCCATCATTCTTTCACGCTTTTGGTGAACTGTTTCAGCAAGTGTGGAAGCATCCCAACGAAAGCTCATAGTCAGTTTCTGCTATCAATGTATAGTTAGTGTGTGTGGGGGCGGGGTGGGGAGTCTGTGTTAATATAGATCAGGAAAAGAGTGATGAATACGGCAAGGAGGTGGGGGTGCTGAAGAAGCTTGGGATCCACTGGATGCTACCTTAATCTGCTTGTTATTGCTACAATAAATGCCTAAGGCCAGAAAACTTGTCAGGAAAGGAGTTGTATTTAGCTCACAGTTTTGTAGGGAGAAAGTCAAAACTGCACAACACTGGTTCTGTGGAGGGCCTGCCCGCATAGCATCACAGGCATGGTACTGGTTCTGTGGAGGGCCTGCCCGCATAGCATCACAGGCATGGTACTGGTTCTGTGGAGGGCCTGCCCGCATATCAACATGGCACTGGCATCATAGCACAAGTGTGTGTGAGACGGAGAGTTCAGTGAGACAGGAGTCGTGAGAGTAGGGAAGCGCCATCTTGCTCTTTTCTAACAACCATTGTGAGAACCAGGGTCCCTTGAGAACGATTTGAACTTCTTCCCCCGGCCGCACCCTCAGTGACAGGATGGCCAGCACTGGGCCCAACCCAGCTCTCAGGCTTCCATGCCACCTCTCAGCATCACACACTGGGGACCAGGCTACAACACATAAGCTCTTCCTTTTAACTGTTTCATTATTTTACGTGTACGGGCATTTTGTCTGCATGTGTGTCTGGTGCCCATGGAGGCCCGAAGAGGGCATTAGATCCCATGAAACTCAAGTTACAGACAGTCATGAGCAGCCACATGGGTGCTGAGAATCAAACCTGGGTCCTTCGGGAAAGTAGACAGGCCTCTTAACTACTGAACCACTTCTTCAACCCCAACCAACACAGGAACTCTTAGGGACATACTATAAGCCATGCAAACTATATCCAAACCATAACAGATAGTATTGGCTCATTCATTCCACAAATCCTATTTATTGTGCTCCTCATATATAGCAGGCATTGTGCAGGGTCCCAGGGAAGAAACAAGCGGCCCACAAGATAAACTAACGAATACACTAATAACAGTGGCACCAAGTAGAAGAGACGCAAGGCAAGAGAAGTGAATGAACTTGTCAGATAAGTGACAGCTGTCTGGGTTCTTGTGGGGAAGAAATATAAAGTTCAGGGCTCAAGAGATGGCTTGGTGGTTAAGAGCACATACTGTTGCTCTTTCAGAGGACAAGGGCTCGGTTCCCAGCACCCACATCAAGGGGCTCACAGTTACCTGTAACTCCGGCTCTAGGGGATCTGATGTGTCCTCTGGCCCCCAGTAGCATTTACATTCATGTACACCGACACACACGCATATACAGAATTTTCAAAAATCACATTTAAAAAGAAAGAAAAATAAATAGGAAGTCCACAGAGATAGAGTGGGGTACATTGATGGTTTTATGAAATATAGGAGAGTGACAGTCGTGTACCTGTGACAGGAATATGGGAGCATTTCTAGTTTTAAGCTATGAACTATGTCATGGCATATTAGTCCTTTTCTCTGTGAGTAGGAATAATACATAAGGCGAAAGTGGGCTTTGGTGTCTCTTTACTACAGTGACCTTGAGATGAAAACTGCCACCAGAAGAGGTGTGTCACCTAGTCCCTGTGTTCACAACCTCATTCCATACGTGTCTGGAAATTAACTGAGTGATGGAGTATGAAAACCCAGGTATCAAACTTTTGGATCAGAAGTCACCTCCTCCCACATACTACCTGACCCATGACTCTGATCATCAAGATCCTGCTTTGTGCCAAGGACCACAGTGGAGGATTGCTGGTGGGGTGGTTACATGGATACATTCTGGCTCAGGTAAAGAGGTAGCCCATGTGGATTCCAGCCTGGGTTCTCAACACCCTTTCCTGTGGCTGGTACGAATCTTTCACCAATCTGTAAAATCCCTGGGCAGGAATAGTAGATTTCTCTTTGTCTTTCCAAAGACTGGTGCATTTCAAATGGAAAGACAGAGCTTGGGTTTATAGTGTTTCTTACTTATTCTAGCACTTTCTATCAGCTATCTGTATATGATTGTGTGTGTCCATCATACACATAACGTCTGCCTCACTGCAAAATGTTCAGTGAATTGCTTTACATTTTAATTTCAAATTCTGTGTATTTATTACTGTTTTGAGTGGAATGAGGCATTGTTTGCTCCCTTCTATGTTTATGTGGATCCCACGGGTCGACCTCAGGCCGTCAGGTTTGTGCTGTAAGAGCTTTTCCCACTGGGTCATTTTCACCTCTTTTCTTTCTTCTTCTTTCTTTCTTTCTCTTTTTTGAGACAGTATCTCTTTATATAGCCCAGGATATCCTAGAACCTGCTATGTAGACTAAGTTGTCAAAGAGATCTGGCTGCTGCTGCCTCTGCCTCTGCCTCTGCCTCTGCCTCTGCCTCTGCCTCTGCC
>CABHPR010144215.1:0-23760 GCA_902168415.1 Peromyscus melanophrys
CACACACACACACACACACACACACACACACACACACACACACACACGAAGGTGAGGGAAGGCTACTTCTGCAGAAAGCTCAGTTCCTTACCCATCCCAAAGACGGGTGCTCTCTCTGGCTACCATTGACTAGTGAGTCCATGCAATTGTTTTAAGGCAGCTGTCTGTTGAACCAGCCCTTCCCCCACTCCCCGGAAGGAACAGGGAATTATGTAAGTCATTTAGATAAGCTAGCAGTAACTTTGGCTGTGTATAGCAAGGCTTTTTTTTTTTTTTTTCAAAACAAGTGAGGGAATTTGAAGAAAAAAGCACACCAGGTTATGCCCAGAGTGCTGTTATTTTGTGGTAAAAACAGCACTGTCAATGGTTAGGAGAGAAAGGCAGCATTCCTACATGAAAGGACAAGGAAATGTCCTGGAAGGGTGGGAGAGGGGATTCACTTGCCAACTTTTAACATGTGTCATGTCTCTGAATGCACATGGCATCTGTACTGAGGTCCAGCCTTTAACTCTCTCAGTGCTTAGAATGCTAAGACATATCATGGAAGAGTAAATGCCAGCTTGTGCTCCTTCACAATGAGATGCAAACTCTCAGCAATGGCACTTTCCCAACCATTAGTCTTTCTCAGAATTATCCTAAGGTGCACAAAACATTGCCCTGTATCTATCACAAAACTATTCCCCACGACTGGAATGAGTACTGCTCCCATACTTCACAAAAGAAGTGAAATTTGCATTGTCTGTACAGACGAGTTACTTTGTACTTAGTGGGAAACTATTCCTCACAGTCTATCAAATGTAATCTCACAGGAATCAGAATAGAGTTGCAGTAAGTTTACTTAAACTCATTTGTAAGAGATCCGTCTTTACAGCCCATGAGTTGAAAGGATATGCCATTTTTGTGAATCCCTATAGTTCTCCAAATAGGCCTCATATAAAATTTCTCCTTTCTTCCTCTCCACTGAGAGCATGTTGCCCTATGCCCCATGTCCCTCTCTCTCCCTGGATCATTGCAAAAGCCTCCCATTGAGTCTCCTTACTTCTCTTTCCCTTAAATGTGGTACAAGCAGCAGGTAGACTAAGGATGTCTTTTACTTTTGTGTTTATTTATTTAGTGATGGGGGGCGCTGCATACTATGGCATGCATCCATTAGGTGATGGGGGATGGGCTATGGCATGCATTCATTAGGTGACCACTTGCAGGAGGCGGGTCCTCCTTCTGCCCTGTAAGTAATGGGGATCAAACTCAAGTCATCAGGCTTGGCAGTAAACGCCTTTCCCTTGAACCATCTTACTGGCCCCTAGAGCAATCATTTTAAAGCAAAAACATATGCCTTAATGTATTTTACCAAAGGTTCCTCATGTCTGAGGGTACAAGGCAAAGACTACCCCATAAAACCCTGTGCTGGCAGCCTCTTCCCAGTGAGCTCCTTCTAGCCTGCCTTTATTTCTCCTTACTCTTCTTGGCACAGCAGACGCGCTTCAGCCTTAGAAATTTTATATTTGTTTGTGCCACCAAGAATGCCAGCCCTGAGGTGCCCGCACGGTTTCCTAATTCAGCATTGCTGGATCTTTGCTGTCTTCCTGGGTGCCCAGCTGCCTTTGCTCGCCAGCCAGGATTAAGTTCAAATTCCCAACAATCCCAGGCCCCTTTCTAGGCCGTTTTACTAATTTATTTTTTTCTTGTCTTTCTCTGCCCATAAGTCTAGAGAGTCAATGAAAAGGTCACTGCTCCCTCCACTGAAACCATGCCTGACAAGAAACAAGCGTCAAGTAAATACTTGTTGGATGAGTGAAAGCTGCTTCAGAAAACAGTTGTTTTTTTAATATGCAAAATGCACTATTTCCCCTAGGTACCTGACCCAAAAGAATAACTATTCTAATTGGCATTTGTTTTGCATATAATCATAGGTTGCGCCATTAATGTTAGCACAGATTTACATAAAACATGATTCCCACCATGTACCTATTCTCATGGACAAGATATTTTTATTCTAAATCAAATATTTTCAAGGTATTATGAAGCTTTCACAGTGCCAACCTTGGGACACTATATTGAAATCAATGGGGGCTGATAAGACTAGTGATTAAAATCAATTTGGATGAGGGGAAGAATTTGAATCGCTGTTGATATATAACACCCAACAAATGGAATGGCAGAGGTGAGGATTCAGAAGTATAGTTGTAGACTGGGACAGATCAGTTTTCTTAGAACAGAACATTCACCCTGGGGCTATCTGATAGTTAAAAGAGGTTTATTTGGGGCGACTTACAACCAGCAAAGGGATCAGTTATAGGATCCAGGAGAGGTGAGGTGCAGTCCAATGAGGTTCTCTGGAGAACTCTGATTTGGTTTGCAATCAGCATCCAGGATCATGAGGTAGCCAAGGTCTTAAGGTCCAAAGAGGCCATGCCCCAGGGGCAGGTCATAGGCCGGTATAGCAGTTACCTGCTGCTTCACTAGGGGGCAGTGTTTCAAGGTCAAAGCTGGAACAGCTTCTCACCACACTAGAGCATCTTTAAGTTCTGGGGTGAGGCATGGCAATGGTCCACATTTCCTGTGCCTCACACAAGAATCCACATCCACTCAGTGGAGCTCAGTGATAGGACCACAAGAGAAGCTACAGGTAACTAGAATACACTTTGCTAGTCTGCTATTGTTACTTTAAATAATGAAAAGTTCTGTATTCAACTAGTAGCCTGAAGAGGACATGGCACTGTTTGCCTACTTATTTAAGAAAGTTAGAGCTTTCCAAAACTATAAAGACCTTCAAGGCTTGTTTTCCCACCCTACATGACATCAATTGATAACACTCTCCTTGGCTTTGGAATTTGTGAGGTAAAAACAATGTGATTATCCCAGAAGTCATTTCAGATGGGAGCATAGAAGAGAGAGTTGGAGTCTAATAGTGTCCACACTTGAAGTCTGTCATAGTGAGGATTTCTGTTGCTCTGATGAAACATCATGACCAAAGCAAGTTGTAGAGGAAAGGGTTTATTTGGCTTATGCTTTCAAATCACTGTTCATTACGGGAGGACATCAGGACAGGAACTCCAGCAGGGCATGAACCCAGAGGCAGGAGCTGACACAGAGGCTCTGGAGGGGTACTGCTTACTAGCTTGCTCCCCATGGCTTGCTCAGCCTGCTTTTTTTTTTTTTTACATTTTTTATTAAGAATTTTTTTAATTCATTTTACATACCAGTCAAAGATCCCCCTCTTCCCTCCTTCCACCCCTCCAGCCTCCCTCTACCAACCTACCCTCCATTCCCTCCTACAAGAAGGTAAGGCTTCCCACGGGGAGGTACATTTAGTAGAGGCAGGTCCAAGCCCCTCCCCTTGCCTCAAGGGTGTGCAAAGTGTCCCATCATAGGTAGTGGACTCCAAAAAGTCTGCTCATGCACCAGGTATTCTGATCCTACTGCCAGAGGGGACCTTAAGCAGATCAAGCTACACAACTGTCTCGCTATGCAGAGGTTAACCTGCTTTCTTACAGAACCCAGGATCGCTATCCTATGGATGGCACCACCCACAATGGGCTGAGCCCTCCCACATCAATCACTAATTAAGAAAGTGCTCTACAGGCTTGCCTACAGTCCAGTCCTATGGAGGCATTTTCTCAATCGAAGTTCCCTCCATCCGTAGGACTCTAGATTGTGTCAAGTTGACATACAACTAGCCAGCAGCCCAAAGTCATTCCGTCCCCATGTGTTAATGCTGTAATCCGATTTCACGATGGCAACCCTTAGTTTTATCCTCCAGTCTTATCCAGCTAAATTGTGATTTCACAATAGACAAGACCTCATGTTCTAGAAAGCAAAATTGCCAAAAGAAAGGTTTATTAGAGGTGTCACTTAAAAAGCAAGTGTGTTTCTGCACATTAAATTTCTCATTTTTCTTTCAATAGAAGTAAATCCACACAATTTTATTCATTGTTCTAAGAAAGACAGAGAGAGAATGCAGCCTCTTAACATGGGCACAATAGCTAGTTAATTAGCATGAGACATCCTTTCCCATGGATTTCCTTAGCAATGGGGAGATGATCAGAGGTTTTTCCTTTCTTTCTCTACAGGAGCTTCTGATCTCTGTGTGATCGCTGTAATTTATCTTGTCAGTAAGAGCAGTGTGTTTATACTATACAATGGAGTGAAAATTTAAGATTACAACTAAAATCACACCCCTGCACTGGACACTCACATAACTGGGTGAGGAGAGAGAGTATTTCCTTAGATAAAATGTTCGAAATTCTCTGAAACCTTCCGACATGATAATCAAAGTGTCTTAAAGTAGGAATCTCCCATGCAATGAGAAACCTTCAAGTGGCCCCTCAAGGTGGTCAGCACGTTCATGGATGCAACACTTGCTTCTTTGACAAGCAGTTTTTTCCATTTGATTCAATTTTTGTTCCTCATGGTGAAATCATTTTTTCCCTTAAATTACATATGTCCTCTGGTCGTATTTCTAATTTCATTAGACATACCACCCAACTTGCTTCCATATACTCTATAGACTACCCATTAAAACACGAGAAGTCAACTCTGTCATCCGAAAAATTTTCTGCATTAAACATCATACCATTTTTCAAAAGCCGTCCATCAGATGACCAAGTTTCTTGATGCTCCTGTGTAGGTCATCCCCTTGTGAAGATTTTGTTTAATGACGCCTGTCTTTCAAAACAGCACAATGTGTGGTTAGCTGTCACCACAGTGTGGTATCTGCACTCACACTTCCTTTACACATTCTTCGATGTTGTTTGGCTTTGTTACATGTTTCCGTCTGTGCATTATGTTGTTTCCTGTACATTCACATTTTTGCTGTGTCTGAGAATCTGCTGTGGGCTCCATTTGTCTAACACTTAGGAGGCACGAGGTTTACAAACTGTTCACCAATGTGTAGACCACTGAAAGTCAACATGTGAGCAAGTCCAGTTAAATCATTTCTGGGGAGCTGGGGGTGTAACTAAGTGGGTAGAGTGCTTGCCTAGCATGCTTGAATCCCTGGGTTCAGTCTTCAGTGCTGCCAAAAAAAATCAAATGTGCTATTCAGGAGGTGGAGCAGGAAGATGAGAAATCTAAGATCATCCTTGGCTAAAAAGTGAGTTCAAGGCCAACCTGAGCTATATGAGAGAGACCCTGTCTCAAAAACATTGTAGCTGAACTTTAAATTTTTTAAGTGTTTGCACTGCAGCTGGGCAGGGATGGCACATGTCTTTAATCCCAGCACTCAGAGGCAGAGGCAGGTGGATCTCTGTGAGTTCACAGCCAGCCTGGTCTACAAACTGAGTTCCAGGACAACCAGAGCTACACAGAGAAACCCTGTCTTGAAAAAAAAAATATTTGCACTGCTTATGAGATTCTTTTAAAGATAATAATTTTATAAAACATTATGATTTATTTACTTCTGTGCTTTAATTTTAGAATTCTATGAGACAGAAGTCATTTTGACTGCCCTTCATAAACTTAGTAACACAGCTGGCCTTTTTTGTTGACAGAGTTTTCAGTTCAAAGAAATGAAGAATTGAGAATCATTTTTGGTGAATGGATTCCAATATATGGAATAAGAATAAGCTGGAGATTTGACCTGTTTTGAAGAAACATACAGTCCATTTGTCTAATCGATAACAACACAACCTAAAAAATGAATTCAACACTCTTCTCTCAAGTCGAAAATCACTCATCTCACTATAACATCTCCGAGAGTTCTCCACTTCTGGCCTTTGAAAATGATGATTGCCACCTGCCCTTGGCTGTGATATTTACTTTGGCTCTTGCTTATGGAGCTGTGATTATTCTTGGGGTCTCTGGAAACCTGGCATTGATCATAATCATCCTGAAACAGAAAGAAATGAGAAATGTCACCAACATCCTCATCGTGAACCTTTCCTTCTCAGACTTGCTGGTCGCCATCATGTGTCTCCCCTTCACATTTGTATACACGCTGATGGACCACTGGGTCTTCGGTGAGACCATGTGCAAACTGAATCCCTTTGTCCAGTGCGTCTCCATCACGGTATCCATTTTCTCTCTGGTTCTCATCGCCGTGGAGCGGCATCAGCTGATCATCAACCCAAGAGGATGGAGACCAAGCAACAGACATGCTTACATTGGCATTGGTGTCATTTGGGTCCTTGCTGTGGCTTCTTCTCTGCCCTTCCTGATCTACCAAGTTCTGACCGATGAGCCCTTCCAAAACGTAACGCTTGCTGCCTTCAAGGACAAGTACGTGTGCTTTGACAGATTCCCGTCAGACTCTCACAGGCTGTCGTACACGACCCTCCTTCTGGTGCTGCAGTACTTCGGCCCGCTCTGCTTCATATTTATATGCTACTTCAAGGTAAGAAAACCGTTCATCCCTCCCCCATCGTTTCCTTGCTTACCTTCTCGGTGTAGACCTTCCCCGTGAGGTGGATGCTCTGCTTGACTCACGCTTTCTTCCTCCCTAGATATACATTCGCTTGAAAAGGAGAAACAACATGATGGACAAGATGAGGGACAGCAAGTACAGGTCCAGCGAGACCAAACGCATCAACGTCATGCTGCTCTCCATCGTGGTGGCCTTTGCGGTCTGCTGGCTACCCCTTACCATCTTCAACACTGTGTTCGACTGGAACCACCAGATCATCGCCACCTGCAACCACAACCTGCTGTTCCTGCTCTGCCACCTCACGGCCATGATTTCCACCTGCGTCAACCCTATCTTTTATGGGTTCCTGAACAAAAACTTCCAGAGAGACTTGCAGTTCTTCTTCAACTTCTGTGATTTCCGGTCTCGAGACGATGACTACGAGACCATAGCCATGTCTACCATGCATACCGATGTGTCTAAGACTTCTCTGAAGCAGGCAAGCCCCGTCGCCTTTAAAAAAATCAATATGGATGACAACGAAAAAATCTGAAGCCGCTCAGAACATATGGTCCCAGCCTACACCCGTGGAAAAGCAAGCACAACCTGCCGCATGCTTTCGTTACCTGTGCTCCCAGGGAATGGAGTGAAATGGCTTTGGGAAGTCCAGGACATTCTGGGTTGCATTTGACTGCTTTTGTTATGGTTGCCACAATTACTTGGCATCAACATGAGTGGACTTTGTAGCCTTCTGGCAACAATTTTGACTAGACTTCCTTGGCGTGTATGTGTGTGCATTTGTGTCCATGTCTGTCTCTGTCTGTCTGTGTGCATGTATGTGAAATTATGCATATGACATAAAGATTCTTATATTTATTGGAGTGAATTTCTCTGAAATATTATCATGAGCTCACTTCAAAAAGCTGTAGCCACCTGATATTCTCAAGATTTGGGGGCCTTCAGGATTAGATGAGATTTCCAAGGCCCTGGACTATCTTCGTTCCATGCTAGGCATCATTTTAGTCTGTTACAAGGGTGACAGTATACAAGTCACCTTTTAGAATGTGCCAGAGCCAGCAGAGAGTCTGAAGTCATTCGGCGACATCTCTCTCTCTCTCTCTCTCTCTCTCTCTCTCTCTCTCTCTCTCTCTCTCTCTCTCTCTCTCTCTTCTTAGAGGACTGGATTTGTCACTCCTAATTGAGTATCACTTAAGATAAAGCTATGTAAAGAACACGTTTTCAGCTGGGACTGCCACTGGGAATTAGGCAACCCACATGAATGAAGTGGTAAAGCAGTTCCCTGATTTCAAAACCTTTCTGACAACCAAAGCATTTCAGGGTAATTAGCTTAATAAGTAAATTAGTCTTGCTGCAGATACTTAAATTGTATCCACAGGACTTGATAGTCGAGAGGTTTCGCATCGTTCATAAGAGTGTTCAGCACTGTCAAGATTTCTGGCACGAACATGTGACTCAGAGCACTTCCAGCTCACACTGCACAGAAACATAATATGCATTTTCCATGCAGCAGTGCCTACATAGTAACTAGTACTTAACTCTTTTTAACTGTTTATCTTTCCTGGCAGAGGACACATGGACAATGTTAAAAGGATGTTCACCACAGCTAGCAGGTATCTATCCATACCCGTGCGTACCTAACACTTCCACACAGCCAGCCCATCCTAGCTTGTATAAACTGTGTGACATGTGGAGTTTTATAATCATATACTATTATAGAGTACTGAGTAGCCATGTCATATTAACATACTTACTTTCACATATCCTGTAATCATGATTCAGCCTCAGAAAAGATATTTTGAAGAACAAGACAGTTTCAATGTATTATACAAAATGTTGAGTGTATTTGGTTTTAGAAGGGCAAACACTTTCTGTATTAAAATTGTTTGGGCTTTTTCAGAAGAGTCTGTGTTGTGTTTTTCTTGAGATACCACATCTTCCTGTCCCATGACTTCCCTTCCATGACATGGTATCTCCACCATACCCCATATCAATTTGCTGGTGAGACTGTCTATTCTGTAACCACTGATGACTGACTCACTTTACTTTTTAGATGTGAAAGATTCCTAAAGTCAGGGCCTATATAATAATGATGGCCCACAGTGCATTTAGCACAGTGGCAAGTAATTAGGATGACATTTTAAATATATTTCAGGGGCTGATGAGAGAGCTCAGTAGGTAAAGAACTTGCTGCACAAGCATGTTGTCTGGAGTTGGATCCCTTGTCCCATGAATGTAAATGTTGGGTGGGTATAATTCCAGTGCCCCAGGAAGAAGACCGAAGATCCTTGAGGCAAGATGCACAGACCTAGCCAGCTCTGGGTTTAGTGTAGTGACACTCAACATCAACCTCTGACCTATACATACATAAACACACATGCATACACCTTCACCCAGCACAAAATCACACCCACACACTCATGAGCACACATATGCACACTACACATACATCTGCATACATATACATATGGTCATATAATTTCTAGAACAAGTTCATGAATGCAGGCAAAATTTCTCCCTTCCCATTGTGTCACATGGAATTCATATCTTGGTGTTTTCTTGGGTTCTCCTCCTTATGTCCCTCTTTACCAATGGAACACTTTCTCTTCTGCTGTATTATTTTCACCCTTAAATGAAAAAGTAATGGTCTTTGAGATGTTAGGATCCAACATGTTTAGCCTTGTAAGAATACCAACCTTCTTATGGTAGATGTTAATATGAAATCACATGACAGCCTAAGGTTGTCTTTTAAATGTCCAGATGATAAGAGAGAGATAATTCTAGAGCTGCTGCTGCTGCTGCTGCTTCTCCTTCTTCTTCTCCTTCTCCTTCTCCTTCTTCTCCTTCTCCTTCTTCTCCTTCTTCTCTTTCTTCTTTTTCTTCTTCTTCTTTCTTCTCCCCTCCTCCTCTTCCCCTCCTCCTTCTTCTTCCTCCTCCCCTCCTCCTCCTCCTTATCCTCCTTCTTCTTATCCTTCTTTTTCTCCTTCTCTTCCTCCTCTCCTTCCCCTGCCCCTCCTCCTCCTCCTTCTTTTTTTCCCTTTGGTTTTTTGAGACAGGGTTTCTCTGTGTAGCTTTGGTGCCTGTCCTGGAATGAGCTCTGTAGCCCAGGCTGGCCTCGAACTCTGAGATCCGCCTGTTTCTGCCTCCTGAGTGCTGGGATTAAAGGCGTGTGCAACCACCACTTGGTTTAGAGCCAATTTTAAAGATTCATCAAAAAGTATCACCTTTTAATGATCTCAAACCTGGGATTCTTACTATTTGGCATTTTCCTGCACCCAGAAACTAATGGGAAACTCTCTTCCTCTACTTAGGTGCCTTAGAAACCAGTGCCACTGGGGAGCATTCTTAGTATACATGTATTTGTCTGTCAGGACATTTTCTGAGGTGGCTGTTTCTAGGATACTTATATGACATGACTCTGGATTCCTTAACTATATGTACATAAGCAACTGAATATAAAATTATTCTATTTCATCCAAATATGTAGATGAGCTAACAGTTGAGTCCAAAGCTAGCACCAATGTGCTAGAGTTGAAGTAGGAATAATGGCCACATTAAAGGCAAACTATCTTAAATTCACAAGAAATAATTGTTAGAATCACAGCAGAATTAAGAGAGCTTGTATGAATTGATGATCACTAGAGGTTTTGGACCTCTAATACAGTAAGCACTATGTCAAATGTGGAAGTCCTGACTGACATGGTTGCCATTCCACACAAGAGGAAATCAGAGCTCCTAGAAGTACACGTGACACAGGAACCCAAATCAAACACGACTCACACTACTAAACTAACCACAGACCTGTAACTGTAGTTCCAAAAAACAATTCTGAAGGATTGGAGGATAGCTCTGTTGGTAAAGTGCTTGCCTGGCATGCATGAAACCCCGGGTTTAATCTCCAGCCCCACATAAACTGTGTATGGTGGCACAGGCCTGTAATCACAACACTCAGGATGTGGAGGCAAGGGGGATCACAAGTTTAAGGTCATCGTCAGCTTCATAGTGAGTCTGAGGGCAGTCTTGCCTTTGTGAGGCCCTTTCTTGAAAAGAAAATTACTCTTGAAGTTCACATTTCCTGGTGATAGCAACACCAATGATGCCAACTTTTTCAGAAAAGAATGGAATGAAATAGAAGAGTAGAGAGGTGGCCATAGCAGCTCTATGTGTCTGCTATCCCCTTCAGAGTTAGAGAAATCTACTTTAGAATATCACTAAATTATACGTTTTTATTTCATTTCCTTACTGCTGATTGGATACTCTCATCTCCTATTTGATCTCACATATTCCTAGTGAAATATGACTACATCTTATAACTCTAATTCCAACTATACACGTTGATGATAAAAATACATATCCGATGTGACATAAGGGAAACACTCATCTATTGCTGGTGGGAGTACAAACTCATACAGCCACTAAGGAAATCAGTGTGGCAGTTCTTTATGAAGATGGAAATCAATAACACTCTTGGGCATATACACAAAGGATGCTCCATCCTACCACAGAGACACTCAACTGTATTCACTGTTGTTCCATTCATAAAAACCAGAAATGGGAAACAACATAGTTGTCCCTCAACAGATGAATGGATGAAGACATATCTTTACACATAAAACATACCTCTACACAATGGAGTAGTACTAAGCTATCAAAAGAAAGTGACACTGTAAAATTTGCAGGCAAATGGATGGAACTAGAAAAATCATCCTGTGTGAGGTAATCTAGAACCAGAAAGACAAATATGGTATGTATTTGCTTATATGGGGATATTAGCTGTGAAGCCAATGATAACCAAGCTATGATCCATAGAACCGCATAGGATAGGTATAGAGGAAGTAGATAGATCTCATTAGGAAAGGGAAATAGAATACTATGGATGGGGGACTAGAATTGGAGCGTCACGTGAAGTGGAAGGGAGAGTTGGTTGAGGGAGGGAATACAGAGAAAGACAGCTAAAATTAAGGGGCATTTGAGAGGTAGTATGGAAACCTAGTATACTAGAAGCTTCCTAAAATATATACACATGTGAAGAGGCTCTAAATGAAATTGTCAAATAATGGAGGAGACAAGAGTTCAAACTGTCCTTCTCTTGTCAGCAAAGGAAGCTTCCAGTACTGGGATATGGTTATATCTAATTGAGTTGTTGGCTAAAGTGATTCCCATGGGAACACTCAACAACCCAGTCTATTGCTAAGACAAATGGGCTGCTCTCCACAAACTAACATCAAAGCCTCACTGCTAAGACAAAACCTGCACAACTCATTGAACCTAGAGAAGTTGAACTGGTGCCTACAAAGAGCCTTCATCCTTACGTTCTATC
The DNA here is from genome assembly GCA_902168415.1 of Peromyscus melanophrys. Classification (NCBI taxonomy): domain Eukaryota; kingdom Metazoa; phylum Chordata; class Mammalia; order Rodentia; family Cricetidae; genus Peromyscus; species Peromyscus melanophrys. The sequence continues at coordinate 11,679 of CABHPR010144215.1, forward strand.
AGGTACAGGAAGGTATTCTACATGATACCAAAAGAGAAACATTAACACCATCCCAGACATAAACTCTTTGGTCTACAATGGTGTCCAGCCTGCAAGATATGGTAGGAAAATGGTAGCACAAAGTTTATGAGAGTAACCAACCAATATCTTATTTGACTTAAGGCCCATGAGATGGACCTGTCTTGGTTAGGGTTTCTACTGCTGTGAAGAGATACTGTTTTGGCAACTCTTATAAAGGAAAATATTTAATTGGGTAGTTACAGTTTCAGAGGTTTAGTTCATTATCATCATGGTGGCAGCATTCAGGTAGATACAGTGCTGGAGAAGGATCTGAAAATTCTACATATTTGATCCGCAGACAACAGGAAGTGGTCTGAGACACTGAGTGTGGCTTGAATATATATGAGAACTCAATGCTTGTCTCTACAGTGGCACACTTCCTCAAACAAGGCCATACCAACTCCAACAAAAACACACTTCTCAATAGTGCAATTCCCTATGTGCTTATGGGGGGCCAATTATAATCGAACACCACAGAACCCATACCTGACACTTCTTAGGTGATCAAGAACCAGAAACTAGATAGTTCAGGGACCTAGGGTAAAACCCAAACCAAATACTACTCATCTAAAACAACAACAGCAGCAACATAGTGGCAAAATGACTCCTAATGACATCCTGCTGTACTCATAGATCCATGCTTTGCTCAGCCATCATCAGAGAAGCTTCCTCCTGCAGCAGATGGGAACAAGTACAGAGACCAAAGCCAGACATGATGCAGAGTCAGAGACGTGGGAACACTCAGTCCTAACAGGGATGTCTCCATCAAATCCCTCCCTTCAGGGCTCAGGAAACGCTACTGAAGAAGCAGAAAGAACATAAGAACCAGAGGTGATGGAGGACACCAAGAAAACAAGGCCCTCTAAATCAACATGAGCAAAGGTCATATGAACTCACGGAGACTGAGGCGGCATGCACAGGGCCTGCACAGTTCTGCACCAGGTCCTCTGTGTATATATTATGGCTTCCAGTTCAGTATTTTTATGGGATTCCTGCATGTAGGAACTGGTGGGTCTCTGATTCTTGTGCCTTCCCTTGAGCTCTTTTCTTCTGTTTGTTCATCTTGTCCAACTCCACTGTGTTAGTTTTTAGTTTATCTTATTCTACCTTATTTTGCCATCTTTGGTTGTCATCTCCTAGAAGCCTGTTCTAATGAGAGACAGAAGGGGAGTGGATCTGGACGGGAGGAGAGGTGAGGAGGAACTGGGAGGAGTGGAGGGAGGGAACATCGTAACCAGGATATATATGAGAAGAGAATCTATTTTCAATAAAAGAAAAGAGAGAGAGAGAGAGAGAGAGAGAGAGAGAGAGAGAGAGAATTCCTCACACGGTAAATGTGGCCAGCAGGTGGCTAGACCGAGGTTCCAAGGACATATTCTCTTGTGACATGGCTGTATTCCATGGGGTCACAGGTCACAGGCATCCTGCAGGCTTTTCTTCAGTGTCAGGGTAGTTTTTGTTCAGAATCAAGGGTCTCTACAATTAAGGTAGATTTTCAATGTGGCTTAAATTCTTCTGTAGTTTCTGTATTTAAAAAACAAACAAACAAACTAGGTTCCTATAACCCAACAAACAATATGCTGCACTTAAGTAACTAGGAAAAATGAAAACTTAGCCTATTAGGGTGAACTAATAAAATTTCCTAGAGTCTGTTCATATAATGTTTTTGATTAATATGTATATGTTAGTAATTGAGCATATGCCTCATGTTGTTTGGAAATGTGTGTTTATGATGTGCTAGAGTTGAAGAAGGAGTGAATGACCACACGGAGCACAAATTGTGGGAAAGATATTTTCCTGTAAGTTGGTTCTATATTGATTCTCATTTTCTCTGTATTTGTGCATGTGTGTAGATAGATAGGTGATAGATAGATATATAGATATATAGATATATAGATATATAGATAGATAGATAGATAGATAGATAGATAGATAGATGATAAACAGACAGATATATTTAAAGTTCTTAAATGGGTTTGCTCCTCACTGTTCATTTTTTATTACACATAAAGAACTCTCATGTAAACAACATCTGTCATACGAAGCACCATCCGTATTATTTTCCTTATTTCACAGAAAAGGAGACTAAAGCATGAGAGGCTAAATAACTTGGCCAATGTCACTTAGCAAATTCCAGGGCCAAGATTCAAATTCAAGCAGGTCAGTTTCTGGGTCTTATGACAGACTTTTCAAACAATATTCACTGAAAACTCACACAGCATGTCCACCTCTAACAAAATTCCACAACCTCTGCCCCTCCCACTGGCCAGTTTTGAATCCACACAGGACTCTATCAACAAACAACGCCTTCTCTATCATTATCATAATAATCTTGCTTGTAAGTCTCCTCTCCTTCATCTTCTCAGTCTTCTTTTCTCCTCTTTTTCTTCTTCCTCCTTTTCACTTTTGTGGTAATGGTAACTGAACCTAGAGCCTCATGCATGCTATGCAAATGCTTCTACCTCTGTGTTATATCCCTATCCCTTTTGTGAATGTTTATTTGGAGACAAGATCTCATTGAATTACTTAGTCTGGCTTTGAACTTATTCAGCAGTGTAGGTTGGCCTTGAACTTGTGATCTTCTGGCCTCGGCCTCCCCAAGTCAGTGTTTTTCACAGCTAACCTTTGGTATCTGAGATGAACTTCTCGCCATGATCATTTAGGTACAAGTACACAATTGAGACATGAATCCAGTTCACACAAGGATGTTATTATCAATCTGTTCTCCCATTTCTTCTGTTCTCTCATTTCCTCAGCTCTTATGGTTGATAAAATATCTAATCTTCCTAGCTTCCTGGCCAATGCTTTCATAATCTTCTGGGAGCATTTTCCCACTGTGTCTCTGGATCTTTGAAACTTAATTAATTCAACCTTCTTTGTGTGTATAGGGGGTGAGGACAGGAGTAGAGTATTTTCTTACAAAGTACCATATTCTGGCCCAAAGGCTTGAGACTCAACATCTTTGAATACAGGACAGGAATGGATGCCCAACAGATTCTAGAATCTGGAATCTTATCTAGGAGAGAAAGGAAAAAGGTTATCAGTTAAAACTGGTGACTAGGAATGAACACTATTTAACTCAAGGCAAAAAACCAAACCAAATCAAACCAAACTAAAACAAGAGAGCCCCGAAGCGGTGTGTCTGATAAAATCATACACCTGGCCGGTCAGCCTTACACCATTGTCCATATTTCCTTTTTGAAAACTAAAAAAAAATTGTTTTATGTGTATGAGTGCTTTGCCTGCATGTATGTTTATGGACCACATATGTGCTCTATCAGAAGTGTAAGTGTTGCAGCTCAGATGGAAAGGGATTCTGGCAGTCGGGAGCCAAGGAATACCACAAAGTCACTATAAGCATAACAGCTTACAGCTCTACTCCAGGGAAAGGTTTCCCCAATGCAAGTGTAACAACCCTGCTCAGGCTTGGGAGAGTTTCCCAAGCAAAGGTGTTACAGCTCTGCTATACTCCGCTCTGAAGAAGTGTTACATCTCTGCTCCACTCCCAGTGAAAGTATTATAGCTCTGCTCTGCTCCTGTTCCAGCAAAAATGTCACACTGCACAACAAACCTCACTCAAGAGATTTATTGGGAAGGCAGGATCCAGGACGGTGGCGGCCTCTAGGGTGAGAAGCAGCAGCAGCAAACGGAACAGCGTACAGAGCTTATATAGAGTTTCTTGGTGGGAGGGGCAGGGCTTTCCAGGGTGGTTTGGGATTGGTGGGTTTTTGCAGCCTGATTCTGGGGCAAGCTCAGGGATTGGTGGGATTTCAAACCCCAGTCCTGGTGTCAATGTTTTTCCTTGGCCCTGGTCTGGGGTCTAGTTAGGCAGAGGGTGTTGTTTCCTTGGCCCTCTTTACCCCACAAGAAGAGGGTGATTGGTCCCCTGGAACTAGTGTTACAGAGGGTTGTGAGCCATTGTGTGGGTGCTGGGAATCAAATTCTAGTACTCTGAAAGAGCAGCCAGTAAGTTATAATTCCAGCTCTATTGTCCATGTTTTCCAGCATAAAAAAGTAATAACAGGTATGTGTCACGACACGTCTGTCGTGTCAAGAATATCATTGCCTCAACTCCCATTTGCTTTGTAATCAGCTATGAAAATTGTGAAGAATATAGACTTATGGATGTTTTTATTGTTGGGAATAATTAATAGGCCACAAAATTTTCAATTTGAAGCGGTATAATTCAGAGACGTTTAATTTGTTTAGATTGTCCTACAGCCATCTTTATCTAGTTCTAGAACATTTTCATCAATCCAAAAAGAAACCCGAACTTCCCAGCCTGACTGGGAAGATGTCACTTGGTCCCAACGAGCAAAGAAATGGGACAAACTGAGAAATCAAGAACTCTTCTTAATTTCAGAGAACTCTCCACATGCTGTAGGAGAGATAACAGAGACTCAGCAGGGCAGGGGAATCTAGGTGGAAAGTACCAGAGAGTGAGTGCCTTGTAGGAAAACCCCGGGTAGGGGCTGAAAGCATACCTGCCAGGCACAGTGTGGGACCCCACTGTTAGGAGTTTTACTGGCAGAAGCTGGACCACATTCTCACAGTGACTGACAGGAAAACTCCTTTGTGGCAGGGGCCAGGGAAAGGATGCAGCTATAAAAAGGATGCCAGAACAACCTGTTTTTAAAAGAAAAGAGAGAAGAAAAGAACACTGTTATCCGTAATGATAACCTCCTAAATTCCACGTGCCTGTTGAAACTAATCTTCCTGTGTATGGATTCATTGTATTTCATTCATCCACTTATCTATTGCTGGTCAGCTGGGTTGCTTCCACTTGGAGGGGCAATTTGAACATCCTTGTATTTTTTTTTAATGTGAGTATATGTTCTCCATCCTCTTGTATGTGCACCCAAGAGGGGAACTGCCAGGTCATCAGCTAACTCCATGTTTAACTTTGCAAGAACTAGCCAGATGGTTTCCCAGGGCAGCTCCATATTCCATATGCCTACCAGCAGTGAACGGAGGTCCCAGCTTCTCATTTGTTTGTACCTGAGGTGATACTCATTCTCCAGATGTGAAGGGATACCTCATTGGTTTTTGTTGTTGTTGTTTTGTTTTTTGTTTTTTTGTTTTTTTTGTTTTTCGAGACAGGGTTTCTCTGTGTAGCTTTGCGCCTTTCCTGGAACTCACTTGGTAGCCCAGGCTGGCCTTGAACTCACAGAGATCCGCCTGGCTCTGCCTCCCAAGTGCTGGGATTAAAGGCGTGCGCCACCACCGCCCGGCGGGACACCTCATTGTAACTTTGATGGACATTTCCCTGGTGACTGTGTCATTGTATAGTTATGTGGGCATCATGGGAACTTTATATCCTCTTGGAGAAGTGTCTATTCAAATCCCTTTGCCCATTTTAAAACCAAGTGATTTCTCTTTTTAATTTTTAGATGAAGAAATTTCTTAGGTAGTCCAGCTACTAGTTTCCTGTTAGAGATATTCTTTGCAAATCTCTCTCTCATTCTGTGGGTGGTCTTTTGTAATTTATTTCAGAAATATACTTCCAGAAGGAAAGGACACGAGAGGAATTTTAATTATGCAAAATTAACTTCATTTTTATAATGATATCTAAAGAGGAGGGAAAGGTTGAGAAGGCAGCAGAAGAGAATATTTGATCAACTCCAATGTTCCTCAAGCTTTTCATATGTATTACTTTCCCTGATCCTCAAAAAAATATCTGCAAAGTCACTTTAAAAAAAATATTTATTTCAGACTTGTAGGTGGAGGCTTCAACAAATTCACCAGGACTGCAGATTCACTGAGTTCATAAAGTACAAAGCAAGGATCGGGTTCTTATATCTGCCTATGAGGCTTGCCAGTTCTAATCTATCAAATTTCCTCCCTCATTTTATAAACACTCCTAAACTTGCTCAGAATAAAATTATCCCAATGATTACTAGTTGTCTCTAATGGGCAAGTTCTGTGCTCTGCTTTCCCTCCCCCGGAAGAGCCAACGTGTCATGATTCATATGTATTTGCTGGGTTGGCATTCAGCATCCCCTAGAGATCACGTAACACAGTCACACACTTGTGCTCCTAGTAGACATTTTATTTGCATCTTCCAATCCTACAAGATGCAGAAGAGGAGCATTTGTTGATGAAAATTGTCTCTTGGGAACATGGTGATAAATATGTATCTGGATCAAGGATTCTTGCAGATGCAGACGCTTTGCAGTGCCATGCTATCTCATGACATTCAAAGATGAGATAAAATTCAAATTTAGGTCTGTGCAACGATAAAGTCCAACACTTCTTCTACTATGCCTGAATGCATTCGAGAAATTGAGTAACATCCTGTAGTTTGATAACTTTTGTCTGTTTTTCATGCAATCAAAGCTGCTAGTAGGTGATCAAGCAAAATATTTTTTTCCTAAATGACAAAAAAAAGGAGAAGAAGGAGAAGAGAGGAAGGGGGAGGGATGAGAAGAGAGAGGAGGGGAAGGAGAGATAAAGGAAGAATGGTAAGGGAGAAAGCATGCCTTTTAAAAAACTGAGTGCTGTTGTTTTCTATGACATCGTCTTTGGTCTTCCTACCGTCATTCTTTTCTTATTTTTTCACCTTGACCCTTAGTATTTTATGAATTTAAAAAATATTAACAAAACCAGGGCTGGGGAGACCCAGTCAGGAACGTGGTTTGCCAGGTAATCAATCCCAGAGCCTGTGTCAAAAACGCTGAGCATGGCATTGTGTGCTTGTAATTCCAGCGGTAGGGAGGGTAGGGAGTCAGGGACAGGGGATCCCTGGGGCTCCCTGGCCAGCCAACCTAACATAATCAGTTGATAATCTCAAGGGCAGAGAAAGATCCTGTCTCAGAAACAAAGGTGGAGAGCTCCTGAGGTCTGACACCCAAGATTGACCTCTGGCCTTCACATGCATGTACCCACATGTGAGTGCACAAACACACACACACACACACACACACACACACACACACACACACACACACACATACACACACCTTAGAATTAAGTAAATGAATGAATACTAGAAACAAGTAGTCTCTTCTAGTCTGTAAGTTTTGTTTTCTTTTGTTTAGAATCATACTTCTCTTTAGAAGATAACTTTTGGAGCCTGCTGTATCTAATCTATATGTGTAACTCCCTCAGTTATATCAAATAAAATTTAGTTCTAGATTGTAATAGTGGTTCATATGCATGGTAGCTATTTATAATTTATTTCTGCCTCTACTCTTAGGAGTTAACCAAGGAAGAGAGTGTGTGAATGCATAGATTCTAGTCCAGAAGTACCAGTCTCAAAGCCAGTGGTCACTTTTCTGAATGTAGCACATATTGCTCAATGTGGGGATTAAGTTTGAGCCCTAATCAAGTCATTGACTGGACTAATAGGTGGTAGAAGAATCCACAACTATGACTCAAGCAGGAGTTCAAAGTCACCTCCCATTGAAGTTAAACACAATCACCATCATTTATTGTAAAAAAATTTGACTTTTTTGTGTGTATGAGTGCATGTACACCTATGCACACAAGTGTGCCACAGTGTGCATGCAGAGGTCAGAGCACAAATTTCAGAAATCAGTTTTTTCTTCCCACAATGTGGGTTCTGGAAATCCATTTTTAGGTTAATCAGTTTTGGTGGCAAGTGCGCTCACCTATTAAGACATTCCACCTGGTCCCTAGCACTGTCTGCTATAAACAGAGTGTTTTGATATTTAACCTCTAAATTTATGTGAATATGTTTTACAGAATTAATTATTGTCTCAGCACCAAAACGTATTTAGGTTGTGTAGACACATGAGGCCGTATGTAACAATGGAATCTTTGCTCTCAGGGAGCAATTGGGGCAGGAAAAAATGGACAGGAGATGTTGACTTTGTCAGCATGTCTAGGCCTCAACGCCTTCATTTGCAAAATGAGGAAATTATACCAAGTGATGTCTAAGATTGATATCATCTTCAAAATGTTAGGAATGAGCTACCAAGACAGGGAGACCTGGCCAGACTTGTTTGCAGGAGAATCTTCTACCTCTAAGTCCTGAAAATGAGGAGAGACCTAGTAGAGAAAAGTAAGACAGAAACCTATGCTGTCCACAAGAGTGGGGGCGGGGACCAAAGTGCAATGTGACAAAGGGAAGCTAGTTTGGCTGGAGGAGCTTTCGCTAGTGAGGTAGGGAGGGGTGGCCCTGTGGAGCAGCTGCTCTGGAAAACACACTCAACTTTGAAAATGTACAATGAGTTTTAAAGACATAGAACATCTTGCAGTTTGAAAACAGAATGAGACACTCAGAAGTGTATATTGATGTCGTTGAAGAGGAGAATAAAAACTGACCAAAGTAACAGACCAGATATGCAAGGAAAAATTCAGACTTGACAAGGACTATATAAAGGTAGGCTCACAGATCTTGACAAGGACTTTATAAAGGTAGGCTCACAGAGGTCGGGAGGCTGTGACGAAGTTGAAGGAAACAGATAAAAAAGGAAGAACAAGAATAAAAATAGCTCCATTCGGGCCAGGCCCTCTCCTACACAGATTCGTTTTCCTGTTGAGAAAGGAATAGATCCTGACCACCATTTTGCAGAACTTTAATCTGAAATCTCCAGTTGACCCGAAAGACCTTGATACCACTGCAGTCGCCAATGGATTTGTTTCTGTGCCACCTGAGTTCTGGATCTGCTTCATCCCAGTCTGGATGAACACCACGTGCTTCTTTCTGCAGTCTCTTCCTCCAGGGTACAGGTGACCTCTTCCGTCAGGCATGTCTCCCTGGCCTCCCATCTCACATTGCCTCATCTCCTCAAGATCCAGGGAATGCCTATCTTCCATTCTGGCTAACTTCTAGGGTCACCCCCAAACACATCTGCAATTCCTTATGCTGTGCAATGACTTATTGTCTTTAGCATTGCTGACTCTTATCTCATGCCAAATTATTTATATATTATTACTATAAAGCTAAAACTGGAAAAAATGATTATAATGTGAGGTGAAGTTCAGTGTCACCTAGCCCTTGTGTGTTTTAAATAAAAGCATTATATTCTGGTCAAAAAAAAGAAAAAGAAAAAGAAGAGAAAAAATTAGTAAGTATTGAAAGTAAAAGCATAACCTATCTTCCCTTTAGAAGGTTTTGAAATTAAGAAATACTAAATTAGATACTATTAATTTGTATGAAAACAAGCAAAAATAACAGCAGTGTTTTACCAAAAACCTCATTCAGATTGGGGAAAGAGGCTGTGAAACAAGAAACCCTCAGTTCATCAAGGAAATAGCAATCAAGCTCCTCCACAGAGGAGTATTAGTAGCCACCGGGAGGGCTGTTAGCACAGCACAAGATAGAAAGCAGGCTTACTGTCGGGCAGAGGAGAAGCCGCAGCTCAGAGAAATTACATAACAGCCCCAGCTTCCTGCTAGCCATTTGTGAGGCGGAAAAGGAACTCCACCTCTCAGCTGGGTAACTCCAAACACATTTCTTTAGTTTCTGAAATACTGCAATATTCACCAGCAACTGATAGAAAATGCACAGATGGTTACCAGCTTGATCACATCCAAACAGTGATCCGATGTACTGAAAATTGATCTAAAGGTATTGTTCTTGGCTTGTATGCTATGTGAGTTATAAACACAACATAATTTTGTGAGTGAAAATCTACATTCCTTCTTCCAGAGTGTTTTGCTTCTGATTGAGATGTTTCTATTTTTAGTGATAATTCTTTCATTTACTCCTTGAGAATTTCATATGTGTATACAACGTATTACGATCATATCCACCCCTATTTCTTTATAGGAAAATATATATGGATATAATTAATGTATTGAAACTTGAAAAATCTTTTTCTAAAAGAAAACATAATCTCAGGTAAACAGCCATGACAGTATTCGAAATATTCAGACTTTTACTGGTCTTCAAATGTCAGTCCAATGAAAGAAAGAAAAAAGAAAAACAACAGCAACAAATCTAAAAACTTCAGGGGAAAAATGAAATTAGAAAACATATTACAAGCTAGCATACAACTCAGAGTCTTACTGAAATATTTTTTCTTTTGAGCAAATCATAGACTTGGTAAAAAAAAAAAAAAATCAAGCATTACCAAGTTTCCATTTTTAGCTTTTATACCTTTGAAGACATTCCTGTTCTTTCCCATGAGATAGTTTGAACCTAATATTACAGATAGCTCTGCTTGGCTTTCTAGCAGTTTAACAGCATTCTTTTTTTTCTTTATAATTAAATTTTTTTTAATTCATTTTATACACCAATCACAGATCACCTTCTCTTCACTCCTCCCTCCTCCCCAGCCTTCTCACCCAACCAACCCCTCATTTCCTCCTCCAAAAAGGTAAGGCCTCCCATGAGGAGTCAGCAGAGCCTGGTACATTCAGTTGAGGCAGGTCCAAGCCCTCTCCCTGCATCAAGGTTGTGCAAGGTATCCCACCATAGGTAATGGGATCCAAAAAGCCAGCTCATGCACCAGTGAGAGATCCTGATCTTATTGCCAGGGGGCCCTTAAGCAGATTAAGCTACACAACTGTCTCACTATGCAGAGGGCCTAGTCCTGTCCCATGGAGGCTCCGCAGCTGTTGGTCTAAAGTTCATGAGTTCCCATTAGCTTGGTTTGGTTATCTCTGTAGGTTTCCCTAATCATGATCGTGATGCCTCTTGCTCATAGAATCCCTCTTCCCTCTCTTCGACTAAACGAACTCCTGGAGCTTGGCCTGATGCTTGGCTATGGTTATCTGCATCTGTTTCCATCAGTTACTGGATGAAGGCTTCCCAGTTTACCCATGGAGATCTCATCTATTTCCCCTTCTCAGGGCAATCCATGCATCCCTCTTAGGTGCCTCTTTGTTAGCTAGTTTCTCTGGAGCCTGTGAACTGTAGTCTGTTTATCCTTTGCTTTACATCTAGTATCCACTTATGAGTGAGTACATACCATGTTTGTCCTTCTGAGTCTAGGTTACCTTACTCCGGATGATATTTTCTAGTTCCATCCACTTGCCTGCAAATTTCATGATGTCATTGTTATTTTACTGCTGAGTAGTACTCCATTGTGTATATATGCCACATTTTCTTTATCCATTCTTTGGTTGAAGGGCATCTAGGTTGTTTCTCGGTTCTGGTTATTATGAATAATGATGCTATGAACATAGTTGAGCATGTGTCCTTGTGATATGATTGAGCATCCCTTGAGTATATGCCCAAGAGTGGTATCATTGGGTCTTGAGGTAGACTGATTCCCAATTTTTTGAGAAGTCACCATACTCATTTCCAGAGTGGCTGTACAAGTTTGCACTCCCACCAACAGTGGAGGAGTGTTTTCCTTGTTCCACATCCTCTCCAGCATAAGCTGTCATCAGTGTTTTTGATCTTAGCCATTCTGACAGGTATAAGATGGTATCTCAGAGTTGTTTTGATTTGCATTTTCCTGATGACTAAAGATGTTGAACAGTTCCTTAAGTATCTTTCAGCCATTTGAGATTCTTCTGTTGAGAATTCTCTGTTTAGCTCTGTAGCCCATTTTTTTAACTGGATTATTTGGTATTTTGCTGTCTAGTTTCTTGAGTTCTTTATATATTTTGGAGATCAGCCCTATGTCAAATGTGGGGTTGGTGAAGATCTTTTCCCATTCTGTAGGCTGTCATTTTGCCTTATTTACCATGTCCTTTGCCTTACAGAAGCTTCTCTGTTTCAGGAGGTCCATTTATTAATTGTAGCTCTCAGTGTCTGTGCTACTGTGGTCCCCTGTGCCAACACGTTCAAGGCTACTTCCTACCTTCTCTTCTATTAGGTTCAGAGTAGCTGTATTTATGTTGAGGTCTTTGATCCACTTGGACTTGAGTTTTGTGCATGGTGATAGATATGGATCTATTTGCATTCTTGTACATGCCGACATCTAGCTATTGCCAGCACCATTTGTTGAAGATGCTTTCTTTTTTCCATTGTACAGTTTTGGCTTCTTTGTCAAAAATCAGGTGTTCATAGGTGTGTGGATTAATGTCAGGGTCTTCAAATCGATTCTGTTAGTCCACATATCAATTGTTATGCCAATTCCAAGTTGCTTTTATTACTATAGCT
>CABHPR010144216.1:483-61761 GCA_902168415.1 Peromyscus melanophrys
ACACACACACACACACACACACACACACACACACACACACACACACAGTCAGTCATGGTCACACACACACACACACACACACACACACACAGTCAGTCATGGTTTAGGTCTTAAAAATGATCTCTATAACTAAAAGAAACTGGTCTTCAGATGAAGCTATGGTCAAATGTGGCAGGAGCCATATAGACACAAATGCCCATGATCCTGGCCCCTGGGAGCTTCTGTTCCGTCAACAGACCACAGAGACCAGAATACAAGCATCGATAAAGTCTTCAAAGTTGTAATGGAGATTGTTGCCACCCTGCCACTTACCCTCAGGCGCTCACCATTGCACTTATTCCCAATGATATCATTTTCTGAATGCTTTAAACTCTTCGCCTGAAGGATTCTTTTTGGTGGATCATGGGCAGGTTGGAAGAGTCAAGGGTTCATACTAGAAGCACATTCATTCAGCGATGGGAAGAGTTGGAGGGAGAATACCCCAGCTTCCTCTTCCTTCAGGTGTGATCATCCTGAGTCCTGAGTTCTACACTATCTCCTGGAGGGACCCACTGGGACTGAGTCTCAGTTGTCTACAATGGTAGCCATATTAATTCACATTTTGAATAATAAGAAAAAGTATTCTTCCTTTCCAGGTTTCTCTCTCTTCCCTGCCACCCTACATCACTCCTTGGCCTTTATTCCCTAGGATATTTGCCATGAGTATTTCCATGATGGAATCCACACTCTCAAATATTTGCTTTGGCAACTGCTTCAGGGTATACAAGCTTGATTTCTGGCCCCGTCAATTTTGACTGCTTGTGCCTTCTCAAGTACCACTCTTTGCATTCTTCTGTTTCAGTTTTAGAGACGAGGAAACCACAACTCAGCAAAATCCAGCAACTTTCCTGAGCTTACACAACGAGAAGGCAATACAAGCAGGATTTGAAGCAAATCAGATTTCCAAACTCAAATTACCGATGAATGAGCTTCAACTGTCTTGCATACCACCCTAACGCCTCAAAAGAGCAGATCAAAGTGTTTATAATTAGGGTTGAGACCCCAGACTATCATTTTCTAGTTGTCAGATCCTCCATCTTTTTCCTCATATATTGATGACAATAATTTCAGAGTTGTTAAATAGCATGCTACAGTCACTTGGCTTCGAACATAGGATGGGATGTGCTCCATATACAAGTTAGTTGGCTCCTTGGCCCACTCCGTTCTCTGTATCAGGTTCATTCCTTGGATTGACAAGAGGGCAAGTAATGGCATAGGAGAATTAGCCTCACATGCTTGTTGTTTCCAGAAAGTATCTGGCTAATTTATTTTCAAAAGGCTTTTGCTCCTATGAAGTTTAATAGAGTTGATGCGTATTAAAGCAATCACTTAATCTTCATCTGAATGTGAGCAGTAAATGTGTTTTGGAGATTATACTCATTCCCCAGTGACTCTAAGTACTTTCCTATTCTAAAGCTGATTCTCATCCATCAGAGCTAAAGGTTTTCAATTCTATGGAGTCACCAAAAGGAAGTACAGAGTCATAAGCAAAATGGTTGTTTCCCCTTTGGTCCAGGAACACACCCAGCGAGAGCCACAGTGTGGGTGCCGGCTCATTAGTGGGCCATCTATTGTTGCCCTAATCTGCTTTTGAATTTGTACAAGGCTATGGATCTCTGAAAAACAGGCTTCAAAATCACAGGGCTGGGCTAGGGAGCTAACACCTGTGAGCTGCTGGGTCTTCCACTTTGCTGCCCCTGATAGAAGGTCAGCCCATCCACTTACGGTGGAGCTGCTAAGACCTGTCAGGGGAGACATTTTGCCAAATGAATTTTAATGGCTTGAAATCAAGTTCAATTCACACAAAAAAAGAAAGACAGGAAAACTTACTTGGTGTCAATTGGCAATACTAAACTTTTACATCCTGCAAGCACATGGGATGTACAAGTTGCTGAGAGGGTATGAAGAAATTGTGTTCCCCTGCCAGAAGTAATTCAACCTAGCATTATCTGAGAAAGGGCTTGAATTTTGTCTCTGTGTTAGCGAACTAGTCTTGAATCAAATCGGAACACAGAAGGTCTAATCACACTAGAACTAGACAGAGTTCAATGGTGTGGAGTGAATGACGGTTGATCAAGGAAGATGGCAGCTAAGGATTTGTAGTGGCTGTCTCACATTGGGTCGCACCCTAGCAATTTCCTCCTGAAGAATGCTTCTAGACACACTCAGGCTTGTTGATAGAATGGAAGTATGTAATCTAAGAGGTTAAAACAAAACAGAACCAAAAAAAAAAAAAACCCCAAACAAACAACAACAAAAAAGCTACCTACCCAAATTCTAGTCTCAGTTGGGACTGGAACACAAATCTTTCTGTGACCAAAGCCCATGCTCTTTGTTCTGATACTGCAACAACTGTTGACCTGGGAGTGGGTTGTAGGGGAGTCATAAAGTACGAGGTCAGTTCTGATACCCATGTGGCCTTGAGCAAATAATTTACTCTGTTGAATAACCAGTTCCATCCGCAAAATGGGGATAATCACCATGATTTACATATGTTCTACAATTGCCGTAGGGACAAAATGAGCTAATGCATGTGCAATTGCTTTAGAGGCAGATAAGAGCTACTCAACTATAATTCATGGTCATTTATTGATGATGATAATGATGACAAATGTGATGATGATCACTGTATCACCGAAGACATCTCAAAGAATACTTGAAGTAGTGATACTTATTAGCATGAATACATTCATGGAAATTGGTGTCTGAGAAGCCGCTGCTTGCAGAGTGGTAGGACGACTCCAGGTACCAGAGAACCAGGCAGTGTAGGTTGGGAGGAAATGAAGGCATGATTCCAGTATTATGACCTCAGCCTGAGAAAAAAGGTAAGGCACTAGCTGAGGGGGTCATCAGGGTTAGAGACCAGCAAGACAGCAAAGGGGAGGGCAGGGGAGAATCCAGATGAGACTGCATTACTGAGCCCTAGTGAGATCTTAGTATCTTTGTTAGCTGTTGGGTTCAGATCATATTTTTGAACAATGAGCATGCAGCCTTATGTCCAAACCATCTGGGCTTGCTCTGGGACAGGCTTCCAGCTGCGTGAATATGGAGGTGGAATCTTCCAATATTTATGAACTTCAGATGCATGGCCTCTGGAGCTCCAGGAGGCAAAAGCACATTCCAGATGCAGAAAGGCTGAGTGTCAGTATGGGATACACCACAGGAGGCTCTGCTTCAAACATCCCCAGTGGAGCCTGAGTTGCTACAGATGTAGGCAAGAAGAGTCTGGAAGCCTCAGACAAGTAGGTTTCAGAGTGAGCCGGCTCTGTGGCGAAATAACACCGAGAGCTCCTGGCTCCATGGGTATACTGAAGGTGGCCACAGTGTTCCCTTGTGAGAGTATGAGTGGAGCTCTCTGTTGGATCTTTTCATGCTTTTCACAGTTGAGCTCCTCAGGGTGAGAGAAATAGGTTAGCCTTGTTGCCAAAGGTGCGAGAATTCCTTCCAGCATCTCACTGGTTTTGTTATACAAGAAGCAGTTTGTTCCAAGTGGTTGGGATGGCAGCAATGCCTTTGGCCTGGACCCTTGTTCTGAAGCCTTTGTGCAAACAGAGTTTACAAAGGACTGACTGTAAGATAAAGTATAAAAAGGCCACAGTCAGCTGAAGGTAAGGAAGTAAAGAAGGGGGACTTTTGTCTTTTCTAATCCGCCTGGGGCTTCTCAGATGTGACTTTGATCTCCCCATGACTCTGATAAGGTGTCCCTTCTCCAGACACATTATCTCTTCCCTTTTCACACCAGCCTTTCTAAGCTGGAAGAGGGGCACTGGCACCATAAAGGCAGGGAGAGGACAGCTTGCAGGATGGAAGTGGGAAGTAGGGCCTTCTGTGCTTTGCTTTGAGCTGGACTGTTGGCAGGCAAAAAGGAAGAGCCGGTTCAGGGCACTGGCGTGGCCAGATGAGTGGGAGTGAAGTCACTTCTCGCATCAGAAAGGAGAAGCATCTCAAGTAGCCGTGATCTGCAAGGAAGGAGCATACAGTGAGTGTTTAAATGTATAAGAGCAACCTTGGTCCATAAATGCAAGTCATTTGAATCTCTCAAATATCTTCTACGCAAGACACGACCGAGACTCCAAATAAACAAACGACACTCTGAAACTTCAACACTGAAAATGTTTCCTTGCAGTCACAGAAAATGATCATACCAATGGTGACCCCTGAAGAAAGAGAGCAGAGGACCTGCTTCTAATATCTTCCGGAATGCAAGCTAAGTCTCCCTTGTACCTGCATATCTATTCTGCCTTGCAAGTTACATGAAAACTATACAACAGCTACAACTTATAGATAGAGCTCATTCAATGGTACTGGCATTAAGAAAATCCTGTCAACATTCTACTGCTTAGGTCCCCAGTCTCTAGTTCTCTAGGGAACTCTATTCCTAAAGTATATAATGTGGCACATCCTTCGAGTGAATTCCTCTCCATGCCAGAGTTGATTTCTTGTGTCTCCAGTTGAAGAACCCTAACTTATGTTCTTATTTATGTTGCCTCCATTCATTCAGTTACTGTTTCTTCACCACCACCATCTTCCAGACCTAAATACCATTTCTGAAAAGCACAACTCATGAATTCAAAGACCAAAGAAACAAACAAGGACAAACAAGGGAGATGAAATGCTACAGTGAAGAATTGGGTGAGTTCTTGGAAGGCAGAGGTGGCTAGGCAGCTTAGACTTGGTGGAGTCAGAGTGTTTTCCAAAGGGAAGACACTTTGATTGTGTTTCGAGGGATGAGTAAAGGCAGTCCAGCGTAGAAGGGTGAAGAAAGATGCAAATGCAGGACATTTTTGATGTATCTCTATCATATTACTTTGGACAATCTGTGAAAGGCCTACAGGAGCATGTTCTGAGAAATGCATGAAGATGTTGGAAATTAGACACCAGACCAAGATGTATACAGCAGTCCCTCTGTTACGTGAACCATAATATAATTTCTCATAGTTTCCACTATCAGTCATAGTCTGAAAATATAAAGTAGAAAATTCTAGAGATAAGTAATTCGTGTTTTAAACTGTCTGCTGTTTTGAAATTGTATAATGAGGTCTTGTACAGTTTTTTGCTGCCTGGGATTTGAATTACCCCTTTCTTCAGTGTATTCTCTCTGTATACGTTAGCCATCCATTCTGGTAATCTTCATTGACAATTTGAGGGCATTTTATATCACCTAGAGATAAACCTCTGGGTATGTCTGTGTGGGCATTTTCAGGAAGGTCTAACTAAAGAGAGAAGAGCCACCATGATTGTGAGCTGGAGACTCAGGATAAGTAAAAAGAAAAAAGTGTACTAAGCATCATGATCGTGTCTCTCTGCTTCCTGATTGGTGATGCGATTGGACCAGTTGCCTCATACTCCTATGGCCCCAGATAGAACAGCTGTGACCACCACACCTTCCCTTCCCGGATGGATCTGTAAGCTCAAATGAATCCTTCCTTGGATAAATTGCTTTCCTTACGTATTTTATCACAACAGTGAAATATAATTAATACATTAGCCATTAATCTCTAAACGGTCATCTTAGTTATTGATAGATAATCTCAGTATCACAGTGTTTATTTTCAAGGAAACTTTACCTAATACAGTGTTTTTCTACTTTATTTTTAGTCATTAAAATCAATCTCTTTCTATACCTAATGTATACACTAAACTCTATGTCACACACACATACACAGGTACACACACACGTAAGTGTGTGTGTGTGTGTGTGTGTGTGTGTGTGTGTGTGTGTGTGTGTATGCATATATACTGGTCCTCTATACACTGTTTTTCCACATATATTTTTTCCGTATTTCAATATTATCTTACTTTCAGGCATCCACTGAGGATTTTGAAATACATTCCCATGAACAAGAAGGCTTCTATATTGATGCTTAGCCCCAAGAGGGTAAACACTGTTCCAGAGAAGGCCCTGAAAAGTATTTTTAAATTAAAATATTGTATGCATGTGTATGCTGTAAGTGTGTGTGTGTGTGTGTGTGTGTGTGTGTGTGTGTGTGTGTGTGTGTTGGGGGCATGCTTATCATGGCACATGCGCGGATGTCAGAGAACAACACTGTGACATCAGTTTTCTCCTCCCACCTTTGTGGGGGTCCCAGGGATCAAATTTAGAGTGTCAGGCTTACACAGCCAGCACCTTTACCCATTTCGCCATTTTGCTGGCCCCAGTAAAAGGTTTTTAAAGGGGATTGCTTTGGTCATGTTTACACTTTAGAAAATTTGCTCTGATTCCAACTACAGAGCAATTTAGGCAAGGCCTACAGGAAAGGAGGACCAGTCATCTAGGATGAAAGGAAATGGGAGTGAGGCCTGAGCAAAGGCCCTTTTAATGGGCATCAGAAAGCTAAGGTTCAGATCAAGATGGAAGGCATCTAGAAGGGAGATTACTTGGATGTGGGTACAGGGATGAGAATAAAGAAAAAGCCAAAAGATCTCGGAGTCATATTCTGATCTTTCTTCTCTCATCTCTTATATTTAATCAGATCATGTCATTTTAAATTTAAAAAAAAAAACATGTGTCTGGGTGTTTTGCCTGCATGTACATTGTCTGTCTGCTTCATAGGTGAGGGCATTTCCTCCCCTGGAACTGGAGTTACAGACAGTTGTGAGACACAACAATATGCTGGAAATTGATCCCAGGTCCTCTGGGAAGAGCAGCAAGTGCTCTTAACCACTGAGCAATCTCTCCAGCCCCTCTGATCATATCATTTATTTTATGGTTAAAAAATTTTCCATGATTTCTCTTGGTTTTCAGGCAAACAGTTCAAATTAACTTGTTAATCATGTAAAGATTTTAGAAGCCTGGCTCCTAAAACATCCTTTATGTTAGCAGGAAGGGACAAGACTTGCTTTCTTGTTTCCTCATATTTTACCTTGAAAAATTTGAAGCCTGAAGAAAAATTGAAATAGTGCAATGAATAAGTCTATACATTTCCTGCAAATGATTAATTGCTACACTTTTGCTGTATTCCCTCTCTCTCTCTCTCTCTCTCTCTCTCTCTCTCTCTCTCTCTCTCTTATTCTCATTTTCCATGTATCCCATTCACACATATATGCCCCCCCAGACACACATATATGTACCATTTGTAAGTTGTAGATATCATTACATTACTTTGCTACATAAATTGATGTATGGGCACTATCCTACAAAACTTCGAACACCTCAGATGTTTAAATCACATCTAAGAATATCATTGAATGCATAATATACATTTAAAACTTTCAAACTGTCCCAAATATATGCTTAATGATTTAAAAAGAAATAGAACCCAAGAAGCATGAGTTGCACACGGTTCTCAGTTCTCTTTAGTCTCCCTTAATTTACAGCAATCCCCTCTACCTCTTTCTGACTTTCATGACATGACCTTTCCAACAGTAAGGGCCAGCTGACTTGCAGAATGAGCCACAGTCTCAGGATGGTTGGTTGCTTCTTCATAAATTCAGGTTGTGCATTTTGGATCAGAATTTTGTGTAGGTGCTCTACTATCCTTACTTTCAGACATCCACTGAGGAACTTGAAATACATCCCCAGGAATAAAATGACTTCTGTTTTGGTGATTAGCCGAAGAGGGTAAACACTCTTCCATAGAAGTCACTGAAAAGGAGTTTTTCATTAAAATAATTTCTGTGATTATTGTGTGCATGTCTATGGGGTGTGTGTGTGTGTGTGTGTGTGTGTGTGTGTGTGTGTGTGTGTACTGGAGGAATGCTTACCATGGCACATATGCGGAGGCCAGAATCTACATAATAGCTATTGGTTCTATTATTAATGATGCTAAGTTTGATCTGTCCACAATAAAAACACTTTTCAACCTTAGTAATTAATCCATAATTTGAGTGTGTGTGATGCTATGTGTCTGCATAAATTTCTTGTTCTCTATAACATTTTGCTTAGTAGCCCCTATTGTGATCCTTGTCTGAATCACTTATTCTATTGTTCACTGCAAAATTCTGATTTTGGAAACCTGCCCGATACATATATATTTACTAGGTAGCATATTCCCCTGTAAAGAAGGGCTTTCTTTTCCTCTGGACTTCTAACCCTCTTCCCCATTTATTTAATTACTTTTCATGGGAGGCATCACGGATGTGAAAGTCAGAGGACACCTTTGCTAAGTCAGTTCTGTCCTTTCGCCTCGGGGTGGGTTCCGGGGATGAGACTCAGGCTCCAGACTTGGGCTGTGAGTGTCTTTATCCACTGAACCATGCTACCTGCTCCAGCCCCTTCACAACTTTTCAAAAAGCATGACTGTGATTCCTTGGTGTGTGTGTGTGTGTGTGTGTGTGTGTGTGTGTGTGTGTGTGTGTGCGCAAAAAGGGTACAATAATCTGTTCTAAAGGGATTCTACTAGCCAATTTTGGAACAATTAGAGTGCTAAAAAAATCACAAAACAATTCAAGTAATAGATTATAACACATTGCATAACACACACACACACACACACACACACACACACACACACACACATCCAAATAGGACTGGAAGCTAGGGACAAAGCATTCATATGCCCAAGCCATGTGGCTGACATCTCATTCAAGCCACCACAGTATATGAGATTCAATATACAAGCCTATAGGCATATTTATATTCAAGCCCTAATGCTCTGCCGGCATACTAGTGTATGAGTGCCACCACGCTTGCTGCTCCCTCTGCACGGGATGCATCCAACTTCATCGTCATGGAACGTAAGGTCTCTCACTTCATTCTGGTTTCCACTCACAGATACATACTTAGGGAGACCTAGCTCCATTTACCCTCTATCCATTTCCCCAGCTCTACCCTTCTTCTTCGTAGACTTTGTTATCTGACATTGCTTGGTTTCCTTCTGTCTTGTCCAGTGTAAATTCTATGAGAGTAAAGATTTGTCCCCCACCCCCACCCCCGCTCCCCATTTCCCTTTGCCTTATTCCCGCACCTGGACAATGTCTGGTTCTAAACATATTCACTGACTGTTTAGAGAAAAAAATGAATTTATTAACAAATTTACCATTAGTATGCTAAGAAATTTTTCAGGATTCCTTTATTTAATTCTCACAGTGACTTTCAAGATAGATGTTGCATCATCCTTTCCAATTTAAGGGTGAAGAAAATAGGTGTATTATATTCTTTGTGGAGGAAGTGTTTATTTTGGCTCACGGTTTGACAGAGTACAGTCTATCATGGTGACAAAGGTATGGTGACAGAGGAAGCTTGTGGCTGGGGCAGCAGGAGTATGAACTGGGTATCGTACTGCATTCACAGCCAAGAGGCAGAGAACTTGGGCCAGAACTTGGCCTTGGTTATAATCTATATGCTCCATCCTTCAGTGACTCAATTCCTCTAACTAGGCCCCCATCTCTCCCCTACAACCTCCCAAAACAGAGCTGTCAGCTAAGGACCCAAGTACGTAAACACATGCGCTTCTGGAGGGCATTTCATACTCAAACCATAACACAGGTTTAAGTACACTGACTTGAGCCCTTGCTCCAGGCCTTACATGTAGGAAGTCAGAGTTTAGAGAAGAACTGAAGCCTCTCTGACCCTCTGTGACTCAAAACCGAGACCAAGTGCATTTCCTCTCATGCATGTTAGGAAGCTCACCTCTTAGCACGGGTTGTTTTCTTTGTATCACCCAGCAAGGAACAAGATGCTCTAAGCACAGTGAGCACAGCTAGAACCCAGTAGAAGGGAAGTAGAGAGTTGAAATCACTGAAACGTGGAGTTCTGAGGAGAAACACATGGCAGAACTGTGAGTGCCTGGATGGGATGACAGGCAGATGGGGAAGGAAAGGATGCCCAAGGGAAGACAGGCCGTGCCAAGGCAGAGAAGGACTGTCACAGGCTTGTTCTTGATAGTGCAGGCTATGTGAGGGCTAACTATAGGAACACCTCCCACTAGGGACCTTCATGGTGGAGGAGAGTTGTAGTGGTGTTTTCAGAGGAGAGAGGTGGCTCAATGGTTAAGAGCACTGACTGATATTCTATAGGATCCAGGTTCAATTCCCAGGCCGTCTGGTGTCCAATCACACCAGGATATAAATATGTGTGTGTGTGTGTGTGTGTGTGTGTGTGTATCAGCAAGAAGGGACCTCATGACCCCTCTCTCCTCTCTTTTTAATAGGTCATGTAGGACAGCAAGAAGCATTGCCTCTTTCTGGCTGTATAGCCCAAGGTCATGGGCAGAGCAAATACCACTACAGAGAATTGATGTTATTTACCACAAACAGTCTTCACACTTAGCAGAGTGTCTGGTTCATGGGGACAGGGAATGAATAAATCAAAGTGAGCATTTCCCAGCATTTCCTAAAGCTAGAGCGAGGAGCGATCTGTGCCTGGGAGGGAGGTGGCTTCATGAGGAGACTCTGGATGTCGGGGCAGCAGCAGTTCTCCCTCTGGGTGACTGGGTGCAGCTTTGCTCCCTGTTTCTCCAGCAGCAGGAGCAGCACAGAACCAGCGAGAGTTCCCGGGACCCGGGAACTCCCTGAGCTCGTCTGAGTCGATGACCTCTGTGTGCTGGTGGACAGACAGCAACCACTATCACCTAGCATGATGGAAATGCATATACATTAATGAGAAATGGCCTTATTTGGCTCAGCAATCTCCAGGACAAGGATGAGGTAGGAAAATGGGAGCTGGTGCTAAACCTTTCTTTGTCTGTGAATGCTAGAACCTTCTTCCTTCTTATTCCTTCAGCTCATAGGTCACATACCCCTAATGTTGTCTTAATTTGCAATTGTTTATGGGCGCTCTTCAGAGTCCCAGAGCAGAGTTACCAGAGTTTGCTCACCTTATGGGCCTCCTCTGATGGCATAGAGCTCCAAATTAGGGGGCCACTAGACTTAGCTACATGACTACCTCAAGTACATTTTGTTTTAATGTTAGCCAGGAGGTGGTAATGGTAGAATCCCTGGCCACCATTCTCTCAGTGATGGACATAGGGGAGTTACCACACACTCCTGTCAGGAACTCCTGGTACCACTAACTAGGTAATAACAACAGTCTATGATGTAATATTACCAGGGCAAAGTGTGTGATGCAAGGGACTTCCTGCAACACCCAGGAAGTAAGAAGCAAGCCAGAAGAATCAGGGTAGATGCTCCTGGGCCGGGGCCAGAGCTTTAAGAGTTTGTGTTTCAGGGAATCTATGTGGGTGTTGCTGTTCTGTGCATTTCACAAACCCGAGTGAACTCTTAAGAATGGAACTCAAAGCCAGAGCCTCCCTCCCTCTCTATGGCACCGGGCAGATGCATACCTGAACCTTTGACTTTGCCAGGAGATGCCTGAGTAAGTGCTATGGACTCCGGAAGGGAGCTGCTCTCCAACACGCCCCACCCTCTAAGCTAAACTTCCTTCACCCAAAGATGAAGCCAAAAGAAATGCCGTGTCTTAGGCTGACTTTGCTGTGAAACAAAATTTGAGTCAGAGATTAGCATGCAAGAAATTTCTTGGGATCGTCCTCAAGAGCCACATCTGTAAGGCGGGGGAAGGCAGCAGGATGGGGCATAGAGATGAGCTTGAAATGTAATGCGGTGACAGGCACCTCAGCTTGTATCTCAGGAAACTCCAGAGCTAAGGTGTCTACAGAATCCCCCCCCCCCCAAACAAAGAGTCTGGTCTTTAGTGCCTCCCACACAGATGGAGGAGACATGACCTTGGACAAAAAGCTCCTGTCAGCTGAGAGCAGCTTCCAGAGAAGGACTCAGCAGCTGACAGAGAAAGAATGTAAGAAGGCCCTTGGAACATCAGCAGCACCCACTATAACAGGCCAGAAATGCAAATAGTCAAGAAAAGCAGCTGGCCAGTTCCTACCAATAGCAAAGACTGAACAATGATTACTCTGAAATCCTTTTGGATAGTTTGGCTATGGGTTGTGGAAGTGGATCTGAGGTTGACAGGAACAGAACCAAGGTCTCAGGTGAGAAGAGATTGTGCAGAGGAGCAGGGAAGGGGAGTATGGCCTTAGACTCCACCCAATAGGCAGAAACTGCATCAAACTTCTGCCTACAGTCCCGCAGAAGGCAAGGTTTGTTTCGTAGGATTCTGGGGTGGTGGCAGAGCTCTGCTCTTTTCCTCCTTGGCAAATAAAAACTGGGGATGCCAGCGTCATTTGTGGGCTTATTTTTAGGGGGAAAGGAGTAAAACATACCACTTCTATTGTTGTAGTAGCAAGCGCCCAGATAAAAGAGTTCATTGTCCATTTGAAATTGGCTTGAGATCATTTTCAGAATCCCAGTCTTCGACGCGGTAAGTTCAACCTGCTCAGTTTACGCATAGAAAACTGACGCAGAGTGCAGACGTGACTTGGAGCAAGTCACCAGGATCTTTACTGTAAAAGTAAAAAAAAAAAAAAGGCCCAAAGCAGTAAACCTCACATCCAGGGTTCATTCACAACACACAGCTTCTATGAGTCCAATCGGGAGTGGGAGTAGGGTGTGCTGCGGGACATGGCTCAATGAGTAAGAGTCTTGCTCTGGAAGCACAAGGGCTTCAATCCAAATTGTCATCACCTGTGCAAAAAGCTGGACATGGCTATGCATGCCTGTCACCCTGGCATTGGGAGGTGGAGACAGGCAGGTCCAAGAAGTGTCTGGCCAGTAAGCCTATATGAAAAAAAAAAAAAAAAAGGCTCTTCCAGTTCTATGAGAGACCCTATCTCAAGGAACGACAGAGGAAGGCACCTGAAGTCTCGCTCTGGCCTCTGTATGCTTGCTCTCGGGTGAACACACAACATACACCTCCCCCCACCCTCCCTCACACAAAGTGACTCTGTATTTTCTATGCTAGTTTTATGTAAGCTACTCCTCTCTGTAGACAGCTCCTGTCTTTCATGAAGTCTTGTCAGTACTGCTCGCCAGGGCCAGAAGCAGCCTACTAGACTTAAGCCTGAAGACAGTTGCATTTGAGGGAAAGGGCTAATGGTCTTACACTCACAGTGGAGCTTTTTGGGGGGTGGAAAGTAACATGGCAGCAGTAAGCAGAACGTGACCTAATTAGTAGTTTGCGCTCTGAGGCTGGCCTCCTTTTCTGAAAGCAGGCACTTGTAGACACGGAAAGCAGCTCTTGCCTCTTCCCAGCCTGGCCAGGTGGGCTCAGAGCTGTGCCATCTCAGCCGTTACCCCATGCCAGATGCCCGCCTGGAAAGAAGGAGCCCCCACCCCCACCCCGCGCCCGCTCTCAGCTCTCCAAGCATGAAATCCCCAAGGAAGGAGGAAAGAAGAAAGATGGCAAAAGGCTTTCCATATCTCTTGGGGGAGGGGCAGGCTTGCTGCCTTGAACAGCACGCTCAGAAAAGGTGTATGGTGGGGTGGGAGACACAGAGGGTGCCGCTGTGGATAGTGGATGCAGTCACCAACATCTCACACCTGTTGTTGTCTGCTGTGACCACACGTGCTAGTGACCCCAGGGGCTCCAGATAAACAGGCAAGGAGTGTAATTAATCCATTGTTTAGCATTATTGGAGCTTGCTGCTGTGCCGATTCTTCCTGGCAGCTCTCCCAGGCAAGTGAGGGAGGTTCAGCAGCCTGATGGTGGTGGTGGAGGCAAGAGCTCTGAGAGCAAGGAGAGGGAGGGAGGATTGAGACATCAGGACCAGGGAGGGCAGCTTCTTATTAAGGGAGGCAGTCTGGTTGCTAGGGGTGAGGGAAGGGCAGCATCTAGTTCTCCTTCCCACTAGGAAGCAATGTCTATCTGTCTGACTCCTGCTGAGAAATTCAGCTTCTTGTCCCCCTCCTCCTTGGCCCTTAGAGGCTGGCTGGGCTGTGAGCACAGTGTGGAGGATGTTTGCCCAGAGGCCCAATCTGGTTGTTGTATTACACAGGCCTGCTTCCTTCTGTTGGGGGTATTGTGTTCCCTAAAATATTGTGTATGCTAATAAACTTATCTGGGGTCAGAGAACAGGACAGCCACAATATTAAACATAGAGGTTAGGCAGTGGTAGCACACGCCTTTAATCCTAGCATTCCAGAGACAGAAATCCCTCTGGATCTCTGTGAGTTCAAGGCCACATGGGAAACAGCCAGGCGTGGTGACCCACGCCTTTAATCCCAGAAAGTACGCCTTTAATCCCAGGGAGTGGTGGTAGAAAGCAGAAAGGTATATAAGGCGTGAGGACCAGAAACTAGAGGCATTTGCCCTGGAGAGGCCTTTGGCCTGGAGAAGCATTTGGCCTGGTTAAGTTTTCAGGCTTCTAGCAGCAGTTCAGCTGAGACCCATTCTGGATGAGAGCTCGGGGCATCCAGTCTGAGGAAACAAGACCAGCTGAGGATCCAGCGAGGTGAGATAGCTGTGGCTTATTCTGTCTCTCTGACCTTCCAGTGTTCACCCCAATACCCGGCTCGAGTTTGGTTTTATTAATAAGAACTTTTAAGACTCATGCTACATCCTTCCACCTGGCTTCTCCTCTGGTCTGTGTGTGTGGCTTTCACCTTCTACCTAACGTCCATGGGCCAGTGTAAGCCAGGCTATTAGCACCTTCCTGTGAGTAAGAACCAGCAGTTTCAGGGCTCTTACTAAGTTCCAGGCCCTGTTCTGAACAGTGGACATACAATTTCTCAGTGAGTCTTCCCAAGAACTCTATGGCTAGAAGCTCTCTTTACAGATCTTTTATGACAGAGCAAAGGAGACACAGAGATGTTAATTAATGTACCCAAGGTAGCACAGCTAAGACAGATGAAGATGGACTATCAACTGAGTCTAGCCCCAGAGCCTGTGTGCCAACTCTTATACTATGCAGTGGTTTCCTGGTGTTGTGATTCTCAGCTCATATACCTGGCCCATCTGGAGTGAGAACATTTCTCGGTCTCTCCAGGGGGAGTTTCCATTTCTGCTATACATGTTGCGATTACCCCGCAGAGGGGTGCTGCTATGGTTTGGATACGGTTTGTCCCTTCCAAAATTTATGTTAAAATTTGTTCTCCAGCATAACGGTTTCAAAAACTAATGAGAACCTTAGGTGGTTATTTGAGTTATGGTGGCTTCATTCTCATGAAAGAACACACAGTATTCTTGCTGGACTAGGTCAGGTTTCTCCAGAAGAGGTTATTATAGAGGCGATTTTTCTGCTTCTTCTGCTTGTTCTAGCTTTCTTTCTTACCATGTGACCACTTCTGGGTTGGTTTTTTTTTCTTCTCATTATGAAATCAAACAGGCCAAAGCCCTTGTTAGGTACAGGCACTTCCTAGCCTCTTGAAACGTGAACAAAATAAACCCCAACTCTTCAATTTGTTGCTCTGTTGTATTTCGTGAAAGTAGCAGAAGATGAACTAAGAAATAGGCCTTGCCTGTTGTTTTAAGAAAAGTTCTGGGCATAGCTTTCATGGTTGGGCATATCTGGGAAACTCTAGAGCTACGAAGTTACTTCAGCTCAGTGCTTCTCAAATCTAAGTGTGAAAGGCAATCACCATAGAGGTTCCTAATACTCGCAATTCCTTTCGGGCACTCTGCTGATTCCTGGCCTTAGATTCACTAGTTGAATTTCTTCACTCTCTATCTCTGTAGTGGGCACAATAGGACCAAGTCAGTGGATCGCTGTATTGTATGTGTATCTTGATTGCACACTACTGGGCTGAGGCAGCCCTGCAGGCCTCACCAGTTCTCAGAGCAGAAAAGGGCAAGCTGAAGGACTGGCTGAGGGATCACGAACAGCCCCTGAAACTGCTGTTGCTTAATTGAATGGTTATTGGATTGCCAGGGCTGGCCCTCCCTGCTTCCTTACTTAAAGGCACACAGAAGCCCTGCTCAAATCAGAGTGGCTTTTTGCTTCCCTGGTCCTGTGGACAGCAAACAGCACTTTCTTCTCTCATTCAATTCCTGGAACCAGGGCCCCCTAAACTCGTGAGTGTGTGTGTGTGTGTGTGTGTGTGTGTGTGTGTGTGTGTGTGTATCTGTGTATGTGCGTGTGTGTATGTGTATGTGTGTAAAATCCAGAGTATATCTTGCCAGAGAAGGAAAAACAGTGAGTCATTCTCTGAAGAGGCTAAAGAAGGATTTTTTTTTTTTAGTGCTAGGTGGGAAAAGCCTTCCATTAGGATCAAAACCTAGTCCTGACGGCTGTGCAGGGAAGTACAAAGCTCTGGACATAGTAAAAGACAAGTGTTACAGTTCCTGATTTAGAGAAATGGCTGCAGTTAGGTTCCGTGTGTTCAGTGTGAGGGGCTGGCATCTTGAACAATCTCAGCACATAGCTTTCGGTTTACGTCCCACCTAAGTAAGTATCCTTAGAAATGCAAAACCGTCCTTTTACAGCTGGCTGGGGCTATAGGTGTTGCAGGCACGGAAAGATCTCATTCTGTTCCCTGGGGTCACTTTGAGCCCCATTTGGGCTGGGCCAGCTACCAGCAACCCAGCAGAGGAGAAAGCACGCCATTACAATAGACTCAGCCTCAGTCATCTCTCAACCAATGCAAAGGGAGACTCTGGCATGTTGGCCTTGCTCTGAAACATTCTCTTGGGATGAACTGCTACTGTGTTTGTGCCAGAGACATGATATTCCAAGTAGCTCTTGTTTGAGCCATGCTGGAAGTGGATTGGGTGCATTTCCTGGGACCAGGGTGGCAGAATGGGAAGGAATGAATCACAGGACACGTCAACTCTTGACCACAGTCTGCCTAGTTCCAAGGCTTTTAGTCATGTGTCCAGATCGCAGTGGCATAAGCAGGCTCTCTCCTTACAGACCTGCACTCAGGCTTCTCTTACTGTTCCCTCAGCCAGAGGCATTTGGTTTCCAAAGATAGTTATTCAGAGTTCCAGGCCACATGAAAATTACTCAGATCAGATTTTATCTTCAGATAAAACACCATCAGCAGAACAAATACAGGACTATGACTTCCTGGTTCATTTACTCGGTGTGACTCCACCTCCCGTTCTCTAGCAAAGCAGTTGAAGGGCCTGGGAAGATGGTTCAGCAGGCCAAGAAATTCTGCTGCCAAGCCTGATGACCTGAGTTTGATCTATGCAAGACCCACATGGTAGAAGGAGAAAACTGGCTCCATTGAGTTGTCCTCAGACCTCTACATACATGCTGGGGCATGTGTGTGTGTACATACACACATGGGTACAGGCACACATGTAACACACAAACAACTCTAGTTAGTATTTTTGTCAATTTGACACACGCTAGGGTAATCTGAGAAGAAGGAACTTCAGTTGAGAAATTCCTCCATTAGACTGGCCTGTGGGCAAGTCTGTGGGGCCATTTTCTTATTGACGATTGATGGGGGATGGCCCAGCCCACTGTGGGTGGTGTCAACTCTGGGCAGGTGATCCTGGGTTGTATAAGAAAACAGCCTGAGCAAGCCACTGGTGGACAAATTCACTAAGAAGCATTCAACCATGGCCTCTGCTTCAGTTCCTGCCTCTAGAATCCTGCCATGCTTGAGCTCCTGCCTTGTTTTCCCTTCATGATGGTCCACAAACTGTAAGATGAAATAAATCTTTTTCTTTCCAAGTTGTTTTTGGTCATGTTGTTTATCACAGAAATAGAAAGTCAAAGTAGGACACACACTAAATAAATGAATAAGTAAATAAATAATAAAAATGTAAATTCTTTTTACTGAAAATAGATTTTTTCATCCAATGTGTTCTGATTATGGTTTCCCCTCCCCCAGCTTCTCCCACATCCTCCCAACTTCCCCATGCACCCAAATCCATACCTTCTCTTTCTCTCTCATTAGAATACAAACAGGTATTCAAAAATATAATAATAAAATAAAATCAGATAAAAGAAAAGAAAATTGGTTGATTCTGATGCTAGATATACCGATTTACAAACAGATACAGTCCTCTTGCGACCTCTTGCACATGCTTTGGGGTGAATTGGGTCTTGGCCATCCTGGGCCGCTGGACCTCTCCTATTTTGAACAAGCTCAGAAGATGGTGCAGTCTAGCCAAGTAGTCCTAAAGCAGCCAACATGTTGAAGCAAGGCCATGTTCTGGTAGCTTCAGAGTCTCTGGACGAACTGGTATGAATTAAGCCTTCACTGCAAATTTATCTCTGACTGCTTTCAAGTGTTTCTTCTTGTTCTGTCCTTCAGTGGCACAGTGGGGAGTCAGGCACCAAGTGCTCGTGAACAGTCCTTCCTGTGTGGTAGGAGAGAGACACATGAGAAAGAGCAGGGTTAATGTAAGAGTCACATTCCAATTTATCACTCAGAGACCTCAGCTCAGTCTGTTCTTGCATTCATCCCCACCCCCAACATCAGCTGAGCAGAATGAAGTCAGTTCAGGATGGGCTTCAAGCCCAAATTCACTTGCTTTGGGATTCGTCACTCAGGCTCCTATATTAAATTCACCTTGGGGTCCATGGGAAATTTTATGAAATGTTACTTTCCTCTTTACAGCTAGCATAAACATTTATTATACATCCTGTGATATATGTTTCCAGGAAGTAAGGAAACGCTGTTGTGGAAAGATATGATTCCCAACTGATTTGAAATATAGACGAATAGTGCGTTTTAGAAAGGGGCCAGGACTTTAATGGAAAAAAAAGCAGTTATCAGATTTTTTTTTGTCTTTCTCTTCTTTCTCTTCTGGCACCAGTTAAAGGAACATTTCTCATCCCTTCTCCCCATGCACACAAAAGGTGATACCTGATATGAAATGCTGTCAAATCTTGCTTCATTAAATCCCACAAAAGCTAATGCGCATCGCCCCTCACACTGCCCTAAAATGGGAACAAAGAAGCAGAATAATGTCAAAATAGAACACAAAGAGAAAGAGTTTGTCCTCTGGGCCTGGAAGATGAAAGCTATCTGGGGTGATGTTTGAATGTTGGGCTGGGCCGGTACTTCTAGGGCTTGTTTCTGAGATGATGGGGGATTGCCAGACTGGGCTGCTCATGTGCATGCACGTCAAGAATACAGTGAAGTGCCTTCTTCAAGGGCCCAAGTCATGCTACTGTCATCCATTCAATCTCAGGTAGCAGGAAGGACTGCCTGACTCAGGGAAACGCAGAGTCCTCACTCACTGACAGTGTAATAGAAAAGTCCTTGAAGAGGAAAGCAGTCTGAGAACATGGTTTGGTTGGGAGACCTCGATTAGCAGATTCAAGAAAAAGATGAGGCTGAAGTGCACTGCATCCTCCAAGAGAGAGAGCTACAAGAAAAAGCAGGCCATGACAAAACATTCGCCACTCCTGGTAGCATGAATAACTGTGCAGGACAACCACTTGGCTTTGTGGCTTACAAACAGGGCTCAGTAAATCACAGACAAAGCAAGTGCATGTCTTCCATTAGGTCACCATATGATCTCTGGAAAGGTCATAGGGCAAACTGTAACAACTTAGCTGACAGCACCGGATAGTGGCAGTACTGAGAATGGAAATCGAGCATTAAGGGGTGAACTAATGTGATACTGTTACTCTAGCCCACAATGCCTGGTCACTTAGGCTCCTGGCCTCCTCTTCGTCACCTGTTTACTGTTCTGAAATCCACAGCTAAAGCCAGATGCTGGTTACTATCACTGGACACTAGGTAGAAAAAAATAGTGACATTGAGAGACCGGTGGGATCATGCCCTCTTCTGTTGGCAAATGAGCTCGTGTCTTAATTGACCCCAGTGAAGGCCTGAGTCAAGTATTTGACAACAGGTATCCTGTTCAGGGGGTGATGGAGTCAAGGAAGAAGACTAAGGGAAAGGGAGGGGAGAAAGTCAGTGGGCTGGTTGGGCCAGAACTTCCTAAAAGAAGTACGGCAAAAGTGCCCAGTTTCACCAGAAAGGGAAGATCAGAGGAAAAATTCTCCTGGGGAACCTTGGGGGTGGAGTACAATCCTGCCAATACCTTAATTTCAGACTTTTGGCCTCTAGAGATGCAACAGGATACATTTGTATTGCTTTAAGACATTCAGTTTAAGTAAACATGATAGCACAGATCTATGATCCCAGCATTTGGGAGGTTGAGGCAAGAGGACTGCAAGCTCATGGTGAGCCTAGGCTATATAATGAGTTCCAAGACAACCTGTACCATACAGGGAGACTTGTCTAAACAATAGGCACCTATTACATGGTGATTTGTTACGGTGACTTTAGGGCATTTGAATCCTAAATATCTCCTAATGCTTTAAATTTGAGTTAGGGAGACTCATTGCTCTAAGGGTAGTGGAAGATGTTGTTTACTTAAAATAACAAATATTGCACATTCGTTTTAATGAAATGGAGTGCAAAGTGATACAGAAATAAAGAAGGACTCATACAAAGAAATGATATAGTAATGCAGACCCATGTAATGATGAAGAGAACTACCCGAGTTCAAATCCTAGCCCACTACTTTTCTGTCATAACAGCTGCACCCTTTTGGTAAATTGCTTAAGCCCCAAGTCTCACTTTCTCAGTGTATAATGCAAGGATGCTAACAATAATTCTATCTTCATAAGAGGTTTTATAAAAAGACATTCATGAGGTAATATATGGTAAGTGTCTAGAAGAAAACCAATACATGGTAGACACTGAGCTATTACTCAGGAGGAACTTCCCTATAATGAGGTACTCTACTCCAGAGTGTCCCCACCAGTGTGCTATGAATCGATTCTGATGAGATCTGGCTAGAGAACTTAAAATGGGGAGACATAGGGAATTGAAAAGTTAGAGTTTATCTTAAGTTTATGGAAAAGAATCACGAAATTGTTATGAGTTGCTGGGATCATCCCAGATGTGGGCATGCGTGGGTACAGTCCCAAACTGCATATCAAAGACTTTGAAAATAAACCAAATAAAGAAGCAGACCAATGTAGAAGTTCAGCACCAACCACTGGATTGTAGACATGTGTGAAAGAGCTAAACAGTATGGCAGAAGCTTGGAAACACAGCTGACATTGAGACTGCAATGCACAGAGGACTTGCAGACTAAACAGGACCAGGGAGATAGCCTATGCGCGCAGATAAAATAGCAACATTCTTTATCGCACATAAACAGGACCCAGAGTTTAATAACAACGTATTCAAAACACCTAGGATAAAATAAAAACTACTAAACATCCAGATAATCAAGACATAATGCTGAGATGATGTAGATGTTAGAATTATTAGCCTAAAAATTTTAAGTAGCTATTACTAAAACATCCTAAAAAATTAAGGTGATGCTATCATTTGAATCTGAACTGCCTCCCATAAGCTCATGCCTTGGTTGTCTGGTCTTCAGCTTGTAGTGCTACTTTGAAAGGCTATGAAGCCTAACTGATAAAATTAGGTCAGGCTAGCAAGATGGTTCGGCTAGTAGAGGTGCTCGCCTGTAGGGACAATGACCTGAGTGTGAGCCTGGTATTCCACAAGGTGGCAGGAGAGAACCAACTCCCAAGACTTGTCCCCTGACCTTCACATGAGCACTATGGGCTCCTGCACTCACACATACAATTAATTAATTAAGGAAAGACATTTTATTGTTTTTAATTATGTATATCATGCATGTGTCTGTTTGTGGGTATGCACACGTGAGTGCAAGTGCATGCAGAAGCCTCAAGAGGGGGTCAGATTCCCTGCAACTGGAGTTATAGGTAGTTGTGAGGTGGCCTTTATGAATGCTGAGAACTAAACCCAGGTCCTCTGCAGGAGCAGTACACACCCCTTACTGAGCCATCTCTCCAGCTCTCAATTAATTCCTTTTAAAAAAAAAAACAGAAGACAGAAAGTAGGTCATTAGGGGCTGGCCTTTGAATGTAATACTCACTTCTGGTTTCAGCCAGAGTTCAGTGTCCTTTCTCCCACTATGCAAGCAAGTTAGCACCTCATGGTCCTACCAGCCTGGACCAAGCTGTTCTTGTGACCATGACTTTCCTGTAATGGTAGACTGAAATGTTTCTGCAACTATCTGCCAGAATAAAACGGTTTGGTCCTTATTTAACGTGTTTCCTTGCACGTATTTTGATGACAATGATACAAAAGTAACTAACACAGGTGGCTCCTCTTAAGATAGACGAGAAAGATGTGTCTCCACAACAGCAAACTATGCTGGATGAGTATCTCAACATATATGCAGAAACAGTGATGATAGAATTAAGAGACACAACAGGGTGGGCTCAGTTTTGCGAGTGCTGCCTAGCTGTGGGTTTGCTCCTCCGCATGTAGTGGCGTGTGCCTCTAATCCTAGCACTCAGGAGGTAGTGGCAGGAAAAGCAGAAGTTCAAATACATCCTTAGCTACATAGCAAGTTTGAAGCCAGCCCAGGCTATGTGAGACCTGATTGCAAATCATTTTTTTTCTAATTTAAGAAATACAATAGCTGAGATTAAAAAAGAACCCCCCCCAGTGGAGGTGCTCAATAACAGAATGCAGATAATGGAAAAAGGATCAATAGAAAACAGAGAGAAAAAGGTTGAAAAAATTAACTTTACCTCATGAGGCTAAAACGTAATACTAAAGCGTATAATAATCATACCATCAGAGTCCCAGAGGAAGAGGAATTCTATGTTGAAAAATATTTGAAGTCTTTCTCTCAGCCATGCACATGGTACTTACCTAACCACTGAGTCTCTACCAAGAAAAAAGGAAGAAAGTAAAAGAAAATTTATTTGAAAAAATATTGGTCGAAATTTCACATAGTTTGAAAAAATGGTCAGTTATAGATTCAAGAACCTGAGTAAATTCTCAGTGAGATAAAGCTAAACACAATACACTAATCAAACTGGTAAGTAAAAACAAATAAACTGTCTCTAAAAATAGAAAAACAAGGCACTATTTATAGCAGAACAATAATTTTAATGACTGTGGATTTCCACTAAGAGATTATGAAGAACAAAAGGAAATATTTCAAGTGCTGAGGGGGTGGCAAATTAATCCTATTATTCACTAAAAGTATTAAAGATATTCTCAGGTGAAGAAAAATTTTGTTGCCAAAATTCCTTTTCTTAAACAATTGTTAAAAGAATTTCCCCAAACAGAAAGATAGCCAAAAGGAAGAGTACCAGAAATGATAACAGTACATATTTACTCTCATGAAAATGTATGTTTTCTGAGTAATGCTAGGTGCTATTCAGGAGGCTGATGTAGAGGGATTACATTAGTCCAGCAGTTTACAATTAGTCTCACAGAAACATAGCAGAACCCCATCATATATATATAAATATTCAGTAAACAAAATTGGCTATTCTTCATTTCTTGAATTTTGAAAAAAAATATGTTCAATGATTGAAAGAAAGCTTATAACATTTTATGAGGGAATATTTATTGGACACAAATAGGAGAGGGTTAAGATCCCTTTGTAATAATAAATTCCTAAAAACTATTAGAGTTGGTCAAATATTTATTCTAAGTATACTGGAAGGGATAATATGTATATTCTAATACCTAGATCACCCAACCAAAATTCTGCACAGACATCAGTCAACAGATTAGTTAATTAAAATGTACTCAAACATTACCCAAACAACCAAAAGAAGAAGTCAGACTTAAATAAATGGTGATGACAAATAGAGCAAACATAAAATAATGGAAAATATAAATCAAAACATATCACTAATTACATTAATAAAATAATCTAAATATATCAATCAAAATATAGATTGTCAGGCCATAATTTATAGAACAATTAAAGCAGATGATATTTACACAAAATTCTCCTCCTGTAGTACAGTGACGTAGTGATTTGGATGTACCTACTTTAAAAATAAAACCGTAAGTCAGTCATGGTACCACCTGTAATCTCAGCACTTGGGAGGCTGAAGCAGGAAGAGTTCCAAGAATGTGAAGGCAGCCTGGGCTAAAGATTGAGTTACAGGTCATCATGGGCTATATGGTGAGATCCTATCCTAAGCAGAAAATCTACAATGATAATAATAATAATAATAATAATAATAATAATAATAATATCGAAAATAGATGTGACAATCAGAGGAAAGCTGAGATGGATATACTAATATCAGATAGACCTCAGAACAGAAAGTCACCAGAGACCAAGGGAAAAACTATGCAATGATGAAAGAATCAATAACTGAGGAAGCACAATTAAATGCATTTGTGCTTAAGAATAAAAGACTAAATGACATGAAGCAAAAACTGCCTAAGCCATGTGGCTGGAGAGGCAGATCAGCAGTTAAGAGCACTGGTTTTCTTCCAAAGATCCAGTTCGATTCTCAGCACCCACATGGTAGTTCACAACAATCTGTAATTGCATTTCCAGGGGATCTGATAATCTTCTCTAGACTCACTGGGCACAAGACATGAAAGTGGGCTATAGACATACATGTAGACAAAACATCCACATACATAAAATATTTTTTAATAAAAAAAAAAAACAGTCTGCCGGGCAGTGGTGGCACACACTTTTAATCCCAGCACTCAGGAGGCAGAAGCAGGTGGATCTCTGTGAGTTTGAGGCCAGTTGGTCTACAAAGTAAGTTCCAGAACAGGCTCCAAAGCTACACAGAGAAACTCTGTCTCGAAAAAAAACCAAACAAACAAACAACAAACAACAAAAACAATAAAAAAACAGTCTAATCTGAAAAATTTGGAATTGTACAAAGTGTGTTCTATAACTCAATAACACAAAGATAAAAACAAAATATCCAAACACATGAATGTTAAACAGATAATCATAAACAATCTGTTGGTCAGGAAAGAAATCATAAGGAAAACTATAAAAAATATAAACTAAGTGCAGATGAAAAATCATTATTCAAAATCTATGGAATATAAATAAAGGATATTTCAAGAAAAGTTGTAGTATTAAAAATTTACATTAAACAGGAAGGTCTAAATTAATAATCTGAGCTCACTCATTAAGAACCTAAAAAAAAAAGATAAACTTAGGGCAGTCCAATCAGAAACAAGAAAACACTCGAAATGAAGCCAACAAAATAGAAAAAGCAACAGAAAAAAAATTCCAAACCGTCCTTGATTTATAAAATTTATAAACTTCTGGGAATATTGACAGAGAAGTTAAACATGGTGATTCAAATTTCTATAAGAAATCAAATTAGTCGGGCGGTGGTGGCGCACGCCTTTAATTCCAGCACTCAGGAGGCAGAGTCAGGCGGATCTCTGTGAGTTCGAGGCCAGCCTGGTCTACAGAGCGAGATCCAGGACAGGCACCAAAACTACACAAAGAAACCCTGTCTCGAAAAAACAAACAAACAAACAAAAGAACAAAAAACAACAACAACAAAAAAAGAAATCAAATTATACCATAAAACTACACATCTCCCTGGCATGAAGAAGATAATAATAGAAAGGCTGTGAATAACTGCCCACATAAATGTGGAGACATAGATGATACAGATCAATACTTGCAAACCAAAAGTGGCCCAAACTTACTAAGGTAAAACTGATCATTTGATTACTTAAACTCATAGTGAAAAACTTTTCAAAATAGAAATCCCAGCTCCACATGAAGTCTCTGCACAATCATACCAAACACTTAAAGCAAGAAATAACACCAATTTTACACAGTCTCTTCTGGAATATAAGAGAATATGGAACACTTCCAAACTGATTCTGTACAGCCAACATTACTCTGATACAAACCAGAAAAAGGAAGCACAAGAATAGAAAACTACCTCGATGGCTTAGATATGCTTTGTCCTTTAAATGATCGTGTGCTGGGAGTTAAATCTCTAATGTATTGGTATTCTGAGATGGTGAAACCTTAAGAGATGGTATTTAGTGGGAAGTAATTAGGTCATGGGTGCACCACAGTGGGAATGCATTAATAGCTCTTTCACAAGACTGGGTTAGGTCTTACGATATTTGATCAGTCCCTGTGATGTATGGTTTTATGTCAACTTGACACAAGCTAGAGTCACTTGGGAAGAGGGACTCTCAATTGAGAAAATATCTCCATAAGATTTGCCTGTAGGCAAGTACGTAATGCATTTTCTTAATTATTGATAGATATGGGTGGGACCTGCCCACTGGAGGTGGTAACACCTCGGGGCAGGTGGTCCTAGATGATATAAAAAAGCATCTGAGCAAGCCAAGAGCAAACAAACCAGTAACCAGTGCTCTTCCAAGGCATCTGCTTCAGCTCCTGCCTTCAGGTTCCTGTTCTGACTTCCCTAGATGATGGACTACAGGCTGTAAGATTAAATAAACCCTTTCTCCCTAAGTTGCTTCGGGTATAGTGTTTTACCACAGCAATACAAACCCTAACAAAGACAGTTACTTTGAGATCAAGCTGTTTTTAAAACAAGGCAACCGCATGTATAGATGTTCTCTCACATGTCTCTTATATTCTCATAATGCTCCTGTAATGTGATATGAACATTTACTCTATGCTTGTTAATTATATAAGTGCCCCACTGCATATGAACATGCGAGCTTAGATTTTTCAGACTTCAAAATAAACTTCTTTTCTTGATAAATCTCTCAACTACAGATATTTTATTATAGCAGCAAAATGTACGTTTAGACAACTGCAAAACAGTATCTTTTATTTAAAAATGGCATACAGATACTCAAAAAATTATTGGAAAATCTAATCCAGTAATATTAAAATAAAGAGTACAATACAACCCAAGTAGGTTCTAACCTGGAAAGAAAAGCCTGGTTTGGTACTCAATTAGTCAATGCAATCAACCAACCACACAAACAGTCAAAAGAAAACAAATCATATGATCATATCAATGGATGCATCAAATTCATTCAACAAAGTTTCAAAAGCCACTCCTGACAAAATCCTCTCCACAAATTAGAAACAGAGGGAACTCTTCACAACCTGCCAAACAGCATTTAAGGAAAATATAGACGATATGCTTAATGATGACAGATGGAATGCTTTCCTGCAAGATTGGAAATAGTATATGGATGCCCATGCTTACTACTGATGCTGATCACCATGGTAGAAATCTTAGCCAATTCAGTATAACAAGGCATGAGGGCTAGGAAGGAAGACATGAAACTGGCTCTGTGAACGAAAGGTTGTATGCTTTCTCTCAATAATGAAACAAAATTTCTAAAGAAGTGTGTGAATCCAGGGTGGTTGGAGTACAGAAATGAAACAAAATGTTGATTTTACCTCTGTATGTTCATAATAAACATTTGGAAAGTGAAACATGAATGATAACATTTCTAACATCTCTGAAGAAAATGAAGTGCTTGGAGGTGTAAACTATAAAAAAAAAAAAGCCCTACACACTAATGTTTGAATCGTCTGTACACTGTAATTTCTAGCAACAGGGAACAATACAAATATCCTTCAAAAGGAAAAGGTAAATGAATAAACTATGGTATATCCATACAGGGGAATCTTTTTTCAGTAATATAAAGAAATTTACTATAGATAAATAAATCAATTCCAAAATAATGAATAGAAGAATCCAGCCTCAAAAGGCAACACTGGCCATGTTGTATTTTATACAATATCATCTGCAGACAAAACTATAATGATAGAGAACAGATCAATTGTTGCCAGGAGATAAAGGTAAGGGCAAGGAGCAGGCATCTACAGGAGAACTTCATGAAGATTTTTATTGTAAAGGAAATGTTTCTATTTAGGTGTTTTTGATGGCTGCATAGATGAGGACATACATTCAAAATTCATAGAAATGCATATTTAACCCACAAAATAGATTATGCTATTCACTAATCTAAAAATCAAACACTTAAAATGGAACAATAAGAAAAGGGATTCTGCAGCTGGGTGTGGTGGTGCACACCTGTGACCACAACACTCAGGAAGATGAAAAAGAGAGATTGGGAATTAAAGGGTAGCTTCCAGCCATAGCTACATAATGAGACCCTCCCCCGAAAAAATGAGCAAAAGGATTGTAGCAAGATGAGGAGAGAAAATAGTAAACACCAGGAATCTGTCTCTACAAGTAGACAGCAAATATGTTGGCAAAATCTGTTGGATGTTATGTATTTGGAAAATTATTGAAGGCATACAGTATCCAGAAAAAGATCTGGATACTCAGCTGTACTCAAGTAAACTCTCAGGAGAGTAGCAGTTACCCATCCAGCATTCCTGGCTCTGTAGGAGGCAGCTGCGTGTTCTTCCTTGGAATAACCTGTACACAGCTTGCAGAGCACAGGATGGACAAGGAATATTCTTTTTCTCTGAATAGTGGGGATCTATCCCAGATCACTCATTGTAGCTTCAGACGAAAGAATTGCAGCCATTGTACCTCACTACATTATTACATGACTGAAGTGATTTCCAGGACTTAAAGCAGTATACCCATCCCCTTTAAAGATTTTTTAATTTTTTTCTTCTCTTGTATGTTACATCCTGACTTCAGTTTCCCACCATCCCCCATCCACTCCTCCATTTCTCTTCAGAAAAGGGCAAGCCTCCCATGAATATCAACCAAACATGGTATATCAAGTTGCAGTAAGACTAGGCACCACCTCTCATAGGTTTTTTCTCTTATTATCTTCATTTTGAGAGCCAAACAGCAAACACTAGTAGGTTAAAGAACAGCACCATTTGCAGAACAGATCTTGACCCCTCTTGCTCATAGAATCCCTCTTCCCTCTCTTTAACTGGACTCCTGGAGCTCAGCCTTGTGCTTGGCTGTGGATCTCTGCATCTGCTTCCATCAGTTACTGGATGAAGGCTCTATGATGACAGTTAGGGTGTTCACCAGGCCAAGCTCTAGGAGTCCAATCGAAGAGAGGGAAGACTGACTATATGAGCAAAGGTGGCAGGGGGTCAAGATTATGATGGGGAAATCTACAGAGACAACTGAACCAAGCTCAAAGGAACTCACAGCTGTGGAACCTGCATGGGACCAGACTAGGCCCTCTGCGTATGGGAGCCAGTTGTGTAGCTTAGTCTGTTTGAGGGGCCCCTAGCAGTGGTTTCAGGAACTATCCCTGATGCATGAGCTGGCTTTCTGGAGCCCTTCATTTATGGTGGGCTGCCTTGCTCAGTCTTGATTCAGGGGGAGGGGCTTGGTCCTGCCTCAAATGAATGAATGTACCAGGCTTTGCTGACTCCCAATGGGAGCCTTTACCCTTTTGGAGGAGGGGATGGGAGTGGGTAGTGGGGGAGGGCTGTGGGGGGGCAGCAGGAGGAGGGATATGAGGGGGATCTGTGGTTGGTATGTAAAATAAATTTAAAAAATTCTTAAATTAAAAAAAAGTGACCATGCATGCCAGAGAAAGTGCAGGTTCCAGAAAGAAGTAGGATCTTGAGTTGGTACCACAGGCTGATACCTGGCAATATACAGCATATAATAATCCAGAAATCATAATAAAAGAAATAAAAAATTAATAAAGAGCAGTGATTACTGATAAAGAAGAGTATTTGAGTTTTAGAATTTCCACATAATTAGATTCACCTGACTATTTTCGACCGAAGAACCGCAAGGTATACAATGAAACAGAGAAGTGTGGACATACAAAGGAAAGAAACCAGGTGACAAAGACTTTCCCTGAAAAAGACCAAATGAAAAACTACTAGACATACTTTACCATAACAATCTTTAAAGTGGTAAATTACTAACGGAACACATGACAAAAGTCAAGAAAATGATGTATGACCAACATGGAAATGTCAATAAAGAGAAAAATCTAAAAAGGACCAAACAATAAGAAACCCTTGTGTTGAAAAATTACACACACACACACACACACACACACACACACACACACACACACACACACAGAACAATCACTAGAGGGATTCAAAGGTATAGTTGAGTAGGCAGAAGAATGACTAAACTTGAAGACAAGACAATGAAAATCGCTGCATCTGAGAAACAGACAGAAATGAGATTGAAGTGAATAGCATAAGAAACCCATGGACCACCACCACGTAGTCTAACACACGCATTGTGGGATTCCCAGAAAGAGAAGAGATACAAAGTGAATATTTGAAGAATGACTGAGTATGTCCCAAATTTAAGGAAAGATATGAACAAAACATTTCAGATTAATAGACTCCAAGTAATATAAACTCAGACACACAAAAACACATTATAAATGCTCTCTTAAAAAGCAAAGAGTTGTCAAAAAAGCAATCTTGCTGCATAGAGATCATCAGTTAAGAAGATGAACAGATTGGTTATCAGAAATTGTGGAGGCGAATAGAGTCAAAGAGGAACAAACGACCCTGGCAGCTAGTAATCCTATGTCCAGAAATATTGTCCTGAAAAAGAGAAAGTGACATTAGGACAGTCCAAAATAAACAAACATTGAAGAAGTTTATCTGACTTGCCCTTAAAGAGGTACTCCAGACTGCTGGAGTAGAAACTGAAAAGATACTAGAGTCTAGTGTCTAGACAATAATTTAATGCTCTATGGATAAATACCAATCACAATAAAAGTCAATACGAGGACAATTATAAAACTAGTATTGTTTTAATAGTAGTTTATAACTCTCCCTTTTTGTTTTTCTCGTGATTTTAGGGATTAATAACTTTAAAAATTATTAGTCTCAAAACTAATATCATTCTATCAGAGTTATAATTCTGCATGTTGTTTCCTGCATGGTTTAAGAGACTATTGCATTTAAGAGAATTATTTGTTTATGTTTCGGGACACATCATTCATAAAGATGTAACTTCGTGACATCAAACAACCAAAAGAAGCTAGGAAAAGGACAAAGCAGCTACAAGAATATTACATGTTCCTAAAGATAAGCTGGTATAAATTCAAATTAGAGCATTACAATTGTAAGATGTAAAATTTGCATCCCCAAGATAACAATAAAAAAAATCTATAGAATCCATGCGAAATGAATGTAAAC
Source organism: Peromyscus melanophrys (assembly GCA_902168415.1). Taxonomy (NCBI): domain Eukaryota; kingdom Metazoa; phylum Chordata; class Mammalia; order Rodentia; family Cricetidae; genus Peromyscus; species Peromyscus melanophrys. The sequence goes on from CABHPR010144216.1 coordinate 31,103, forward strand.
ACTGCATTCCAAAAAGAAAAAAATAAAGAATGCACAAAACAGTAACACAGTAACCCAGGAGAAAAGAACAAAGAGCCCTATAAGGTGTATACAGAAAGCAAATTGTAAAAGAACAGAAATTCTCTGTTTTATCAATAATTACTTTAAATGTAAATAGATCAAACTCTGTAACCAAAAGGCAAAGATTAGCAAAAATGAACTTGTATTCCTTTTATTTGCTAATTTTGGTTTTGTGAGACACAATAGCACAGGCTGGCCTGAAACTTAGTATGCAGCCCAGACTAGCTTTGAACTGCCAGCAGTCCTGCTTCGGTCTTCTGAATGCTGCGATTATAAGCATGAGCTACCACATACAGCTCAGAATGAGTTTTTAAATTATGCAATTACATACTTTCCATATCAGATTCACTTTAAATCCAAAAGCGCAAATAATTTTAAGTGGGATAATGGAGAAAATATTCTGATTAAACAATAATCAAAATAGAAAAGGGTAGCTATACTAAATAGAGTTTAAATCAAAATAACTTACAAGAGACAAATAAGGTTAGTGCATTAATAAAATAGCCATTACAGCAAGAATATGTAACATTCATAAACATTTATGCCCTGATAAAAGACCAGGAAAGTCAGTGAAGCAAAACCCAATGGAACAGAAGAGAGAAATAGATAGTACTACAATAATAGATTAGATACTTCAGTGTCCCACTTTCAATAATTGAGAGAACCACATAGAATATGGGGAATGAAAGAACAAACTGAAAACCATAATAAATCATGTGGATCTACAGACATGAACACAACACTCACCTCAACAATAAATGCGTTTTCATCAAGTACACATGGGCTGTTGTGTTGGTGTGTATGTGTGTGTGTGTGTGTGTGTGTGTGTGTGTGTTTGTCAACTTGACACAGCCAGGGTTATTTGGGAAGAGGGAACTTCAATTAAGAAAATGCTTCCATCAGATTGGTCAGTAGGCAAGTCTATCAGACATTTTCTTGATTAATGATTGATGTGAGAGGGTCCAGCCCACTGTCCGCAGTACCACCTCTGGGCAAATGGTCCTGGGTTGTATAAGAAAGCAGGCTGAGCAAACCACAAGGAGCAAGCTAGCAAGTAGCATCCCTCCATGGTTCTGCTTTAGTTCCCATCTGCAGGTTTCAGCCTTGACCTCCCTCAGTGATAGGCTGTGATCTGGGACACAAAAGTCAAATGAACTCTTTCCTTATAAAGTTGTTTTTGTTAATGATGTGTATTACAGCAATAAAGGACAAACTAGGAGAGGTATTTTCTGGGGTAGACTATGTATTAGGCAACAAATTAAGTCTGAATTTTAAAAGGCACACCACACAGTAGAATCTCTGACTACAATGGGATGAATTTAAGAATTAGTATCAGAAGTATGAGATAGTCACAAATTTATGAGAATTAAACAATGGTCTTCAACAACCAATGGACCAAGAAAGAAATCATAAAGAAAACTAAAAATATAGAGAAATATAAAATGAAAACATACCATATCAAAACTTCTAGGAGTTAGCAAAAAGAACTGTTTAAGTGGAAATTTGTAGATACAAGTGCTTGTATTAAGCAAATAGGAAGAATCTGGGCATGGTGGCAAGCACCCGTGGCCACAGAACTTGGGAAGAGAAAAAAAATTGTCTGTTTGCAGATAATGTAATCTTATCTGTATAAACACTGAAAATTCTAACACAAAATTCCTTTGTAAGACCACTAAATATATGCAGCAAAGTATCAGGAAACATATTTAATGCACAAAAAATCAGGTGCATGTTCTATACACTAATAATGAGCAATCTGAAAGAGAAATTATGAAAATAACCTCATATAATATTTAGAAATTAACTAGGGAGGTGAAAAATTATAGGACAAGAACTAAAATCAATGCTGAAACCACACAAACAAAAGTAAATTGATGTAGATGTCATATTTGTGGATTGAAAAACAATCTTATTAATAAATTCATACTACCCAAAATGATTTACAGATCCAACATAATCCCTGTGAAATCTCAATGACATTTTTTTTTGCAGAAGTCGAAAAATATCTCAAAATTCATTTGGAATCTCCAGAGACCTCATATATCCAAAGTTAGGTTTACAAAGAAAAACAAAACTAGAGGACCCACAATTTCCTGACTTCAAAACTTACTAGAAAGCTATAGTAATCAAAAGTGTGATGCTGGCACAATACATACATAGGACATATAGACTAGGTACAATAGAGATCTTATAAGTAAACATTCACACAATATGGTCAAATGAGTTTTGATAGGGTACTTAAGCCATTCTCAACAGAACATACTAGAAAATGAATACACATATTTTTAAAACTATGATCCTTTGCCTAACGTTGTACTAAAAAACAAACTCTAAATGGACAAAAGACCTAAATGTGTAAGACCTAAAACTATAAAGCACTTGGCCAACCACACAAGTACTAGATTTAACGAGAATTTAAAATTATTTTCCGTATCAAAAAATATTGAAACTCAAAGGCAACCTAAATAATTGGAGAAAATGTTTTCAATTCACAGGTGTTAGATTGACATTTCTCCAGAGCAGACACACAAATGGCCAATAAGCACATTCAAAGATATTGGACATCACAAATTATTAAGAAGTGTAAATGAAACTGCACTGAGATGCCAAACCCATTAGCATGTCTCCCATCACACACACAATAACAGGAAATAAGTTCTGTTGAAGATGTATTGATATTGGAATTCTAGTGCACTGTTGGTAGGAGTGTAACACGGTGGAGCAATTGGAGGAAACAATATGTCAATAATACCTCAGTGAATTCAAAAGATAATTATCATATGGTTTAGTTTCGTGCTGTTACTGTGATAAAAAATTCTGATCAAAAGCAACATAGGGAGGAAAGTATTCATTTGGCTTACATTTCCAGGTTATAGTCCAACACTTCGGGAAGTCAGTACAGGAAATCAAGGCAGGAACCATGGATGAACACTGCTTTCCGCCTTGCTCTCTGGCTTGCCAGGCTCATCTAGCTTCTTTATATAGTCCAAGAGCATTTGCTCAAGGAACGGTACTGCCCACAGTGGCCTGGGCCCTCCCACATTCATTAACAAGTAAGGCAGTCTCTCACTACAAGCTCACAGATCAACCTAATAAACGCCATTACTCAGCGGAGACTGTTTTTTCCCTTAGGTGAATCTAGGCTATGTCAAATTAACTGTTAATGCTAACTCAGACACCATATGATCCAGCAATTCTACTTCCAAGTGTACATTTGAAATAATTAAAACCAGAACCTCAAAGGTATGTTTTTTATGCCCATAGTCACAGTAGCACATTCAAAATAGCTAAAATATAGAAGTCATCCAGTATTTACTAACAGATGAGTACATGAGAAAAATGTGATCTAGAAAATGGACTATCATTCAGTTTTCAAAGGAAGGAACTGCTGCAGTATGTTGCAACATGAACAAACCTTCAGGACATTATATATAATATGAAATAAGCTAGTCATACACAGAAAGACAAATATTGTATGGTTTTTACTTGCGATGAATAGTTCAAGTAGTCACCATCATAGGCCCATAACATAGGATGCTAGTCTTCAAGGACCAGATGAAAGGAGTGATGGAGATGGATGTTGAGGATGGCTGCACAAAGGCATGCACTTTTCTAAATCTTCATGAACTCTACAATGACCTTTGTACTTTCAAATGCATAGAATGGCAAATGCTGTGTGTAATTTTGTACAAGAAAAGATGAGGATAAAAAGAACATGCTAACATCATAACTGTGATGTGGTTAGTAGCACTTACATAGCCTTGTTGTGTGCTAGGCAATGTTCCAAGTTCTCTCTGTGCATTAACTCACATGTGAAAAGTAATATTCAATAATTTTCCCATGTCAGATTTTCTCATACTTCACCTGGGGATCTTGCTAAAATGCACATTAAAATGCAGTGGATATTGGCTAGGCCCTGAAATTCTCTGTGGGATGTTGATGCTGTCACACTTTCAGGAACCAGGGTTTACTATTCCATGACGAGTGAGTCAGGAGCAAAATTCACACTCTGATCGTCAGAGATGAGGCTCAGTGTTCTTTCTATTCCACCACTGCGGTCTGCAGAGATGTTTTTCTCTCTCCTGCTGCTGCTTTTGATAGATGGTGACTAAGCAGACTTATTATAGGTTGCCAGGTTCAGAGGATGGGGGTACTGTGCAGCAGAAGACAGAAAGTACCCCCCTTTTGTGGTCACTTCTCCACTCCATGAGCAGCCCTGGCTACAAGTAGTTGTCTAGGCCCCACAGATTTGCCGTCATGATTCAGGATTGAACTTTTAATAACTAATGTCTGGAGATGAATAAGGCAGCATCGGTGTGTCCCATCTGAGGAGACGTGAGAGGGAAAGAAATAAGTGAATAAGCTTGTTTGGAAAAATGAATGGACACTAAAGGAGACTGGAAAGTAGATGGAGAAAAGGGCCAAGTTCTGTCTGTAGTGTGTTTAGGAATAATTGCTATCTGTAATAAAGGAACCATGAGCATGCAATTAATTCTCCCTGGCTGGTAGCAATCCAGAACTGCTAAGAACACCTGAGTCATGCATACCTCTATAGAAGGGGCTTGCTCATTATTCATTTGCATCATGGGTTCGGCATTTTGCAGATCCACCTGCGTCATCCTGTGTGTTGACTGGCTTTCTTGATTTGGAGTAGGCTGCTCTGATGAGGATGGATTTCTGAGTTAGCTGCCTTCTCTTGTTTTACCGAATACTGCACACTATTGAATCAAGACGGTGTGTGACCCTTTTCATTCTGCGATAGCCAAAGTGCAGTGATTGGATCAGGTCAACAGAGCCTGGCACATGGGACACACACAACCATTTAATTTTTACTTAATTTCAGTTTAAATGGATATACTGAGCTATCCAGGCATGAATTTTTGTTCTTTTTATTTTTATTTTTAAAGCAAGGTGTAACTTGTATACATACAATATCATATTCTTATACCTGTATGTATTTGTTATATATAGATTCATGTGTGTGTGTGTGTGTGTGTGTGTGTGTGTGTGCTTCTATAGACTTTTGAAACTATCCATCACTTCCTATAGCTATAATCCATATCACATTAGATAATAATGGAATTGACCAATAGGAAAGTAATCAAATTGCACTTCTTCTTGCCTCATTATTGTCATAGGGCACTACTACAAGTAATCTCCCAGGTGTCTTTTATGTGCCTGTGAAAGAGTTTGTGTTAGTCAGTTTTCTATTACTATGACAAAATGCCTGAACTAATTATTTTACAACAGTGAAAGGTGATTCGGGCTCAGGGTTTGGGATGTTTCAATCTATGTTTGGCTGGCCCCACTGCATTGGAGCATGTATTGAAGTAGCATATCATGGCATGGAGTGTATCACAAAGAAAACTATTCACCTCATGGCTGGGATGTGAAAGAGAAAGAAACTAGGCTTCCACAAACCTCTTTGAGGATGTGACCTAATATCTAATACTTCTCACCAAACCTTCCTTCCTAAATCCTCCATTACCTCTCAGTAATGCGACCCTGGAGAACCAAGCCTTTAATCATGGACTTTAGTAGACATCTCAGACCCAAAATATAGCATTCTTACTGTCTCCACTATTGTATTTTCACACTGTTGATGCATAACAAATTAACTCAGAGGCCTCTAGGTACACAACTGCAATATTTATTTGTCATACAACTGAAGAGCTACATAAACATTGGCTGATCTAAACTGGACTCAAGAGGACAACTCTGCTAGACTTGACTGGATTTCGTATACATTTTATCTAGAGTTTCTAAAAATCTAAAGTGAGTTTAGCTCAAGGTTATTCAACTCTGCTGCACATATGTCTCATCTTTCTGAGATGAGATCAATGTTTTTCTTTCTTGTCTTTCTTGCGGTACTGGCAAAGGATAAAAAATAGACTTGTCGTCATATTTATCTCATTCTCCTGTGCAAAACAATTATTTGGATGAACCCACAATTGAGGAGAAGTCAACTCTTCCTCATTATGGAAGAAGGTACAGATACAGGGAAGGAACATTGCAGTTCTCAATGCCATGTAACAACCTCTCATAGAGCACCACAGCCTACCACTGTATCCAGGTCCTTTGTGACAATCAAAAAGTGCCAAGGCCCAGGAGAAGGAGCATTTACACACACTTAATGGCCCTGGTAAGAAACAGTTGTTGCTTATGGCTCCTTTTGCCCCATAAACCTTTGAGGCAAGGGTAGAATGCATTGAAGTGACATCTACCATGTGTACTTAGGATCACAGCTAGTTTTCAAGAACGTGGTCAAAGAAAACAGTTTTTCTCTCTTCTTCCTGGGAAGATGCCAGGAAATCCCACTGAGGTTATACCACCTACCCTTGTTCTATTAACAGATCTTGAACATGAATTAGGCCTATATTTGACTTTTTATAATTGCCATGCAGTTAATGACCTTCAGAAAGATGTCACATTTGGAACAACTGTTTCCTTCTTAATTATCTTCCTACTTTATTTCATTTTAGTATAATAATTTTCTCACAATAAGACTCACTAAATAAATAAACTGCAAGAACTGATATCTTGCCATTATAGTAATAGTTACAAGGAAACACACACCAAATTAACTGATGTACTAGTGTTTGGTTGGTGTGCATTATATGCTACAAATCTATATTGAATATCAGATTTGGATAAACATAAAATGTTTTGCCTTACATATACAGATTTAGACAGAATGAAGAGGTCACATCTTTGTCTGAACTTTTCTGTGTTGTTCACATGTGGTCTTTCTTTTTGTGCTATAGGTGTTTTTCTAGCCTAAAAGTTTGTTTGGGGGACTTCTGGCTTCAATATATCCCTGAGCCTCACCAAGTTGAAAATTGGTGAAGAAAATGATAGAAGAGAGTGAAGGAAGTAGAGAAAACCTGGAAGATAGGATGAAGGACTGCAAAGCACCATTCTCTAGACTTCACACATATTTTACAGTCATTAACTCTTGTTACTTGCACTGGGCTTCACAGGCCCTAGCGATGTCAGTCAAGGAAGCAGGAGAGGTTCACGGAGCCCTCCTTTTTACCTCTGAACTATTGGATGATGAGAGATTCTGGGAGAGGAGAAATCATTGTCTTTAGTTGTATACCCACTGCTGAGCCCTCCAGACTCAAATCCATGGTCACAAAATCAGCTCTGATTAATCTCAGTGGGCCACCAAACAAAACGAACAGACATACACATGAGCGAGAGATTTGTGGGAAGGGTGTGCATGAGAATATATGGTATGTATGGCATACATATGTGAAATTGTCTAAAGACAAATTTAGTAAAAATGCCTATTTAAGCCCTTGAAAGAACAAGAGAGAGATAGAGACAGAAATGAATGAGTCCCCCATGTATGTATTCCATCACATCCCTATTCATATCTTCTCTTTGTCACTTGGGAAGAACACTAACTCTTAGTGACATGATACTTGGGGTACTCATTGTGTACATTACTTTAAAATAATGTATTTCAGCAGCACATGTCCTACTCCATTTGAACACTGCCTCAAACATATGTACTCCCTAATCTGGTGGTGTGTGGTAGTCACCAACACAACTGTGTATCTCTATTACAGTTTTGAAACAACAGTAACTGGCAGGTTGGTGGGTATCTACAGAGTCTGTGTACCAGCAAATTCCTGACTACCATTCCAGACAAGCTATAATGAGGTATATTTGTCTGTCAGCATCCTGCCCAAGCCATTATAAGGTAATGTCCCTTCTCCTCCTGACCAGTTGAAAATTGCAGAGATTAGGTGTGCAAACAGAGATGTCTACAAGCATAGAAGTAATGAATAGCAAGATGTAAATAACAACCAGAGGTGAAATCTTCAAATTGTCCAGGATAAAATTAAAAATCATCCGTGATATCAAGAACTATGAACATTTCACTTAGAACGATAGATGAGGATGAAAAGATGCTAACACCAGGATGACATAGGTGTCATAGTTATTTGACAGTAAGCACCACAAAATGCTATTATGAATAATCACTATTTTGAAACAAAAATTCTCAGCAAAGAAAAGGAAGACACAAAGGAAAACTTAATAGAAATTGCTAGAATTAAAAGAATAATTTTTAGAAGTTTTTTTAAAGCTTACAATAGGAGAATGGAGATTATAGAAAAAAAGTTAGCAAAGTTAAAGCTAAAGTAACAAAAATTACAGTCTGAACAATACAGAAAATACAGACACATGTTACAATAAAAAATTATTTTTCTGAATATTTTTTCAATCTCATACTTTCTCTTCTTCCCTTCTGAGTGTCTGAAAGTATGAGACTGAAAAAATATTCAGAAAAATAATGGTTGAAAATGTCCTGAATTTGGTGGAAGGCATAAATAAAGACCAAAAATCACATTTCAAAATCGGCAAGAAAGAAATAATATATCTCCCGCAGAGGAAAAGTCAATTTAAGTAACAGCATACTTCTTATCACAAATCAGAGATACCACAAGAAAATGATGTGGCATTTTCCATGCACTGAAAGAATTGTCTGCCTATGTTATGGTTTGGCCCTTTGGTCACCTGAAAGGCCCATATGCCAAAGGCTAGATTACCAGCCTGAGGATCTGTTGGAAGGTGAATTAACTTCTAGGTGGTCGGGCTTATCAAAACGTCATTAGGGATGTACCATTGTAGAAGATACTGAGAGCCAAGCCTTTTTATGGTGCTGCCTCTGCTTCCTAGCTGTAATTAGGTCATCAACTTTGCTGTGTCACATGCTCCCTACCATCATGCTCTGCCTCACCCCAGTTACCTATGGAATGAAATGTCTGGAGCCATGAGCCAAAACAAACCTTTCTACTTATAAGTTGATTTTCTCAAGTGTTGGTTCACAGCAATGGAAAGCTAGCAAAAGAGAAGGAAAAGAGAGAAAGAAGAAAGGTAAAACAAAGACTTTCTCAGGCTTTTTTTTTTTTTTTTTTTTTGAAAACCAAGAATCACCTTAAAAGAAGAAAGTGTTTTAAACAGAAAGAAGTGATCACTGAAGGAATTGTACCACACTAGGAATAAAGGCAGGACAACAGAGTGGACAAATGCGTGGGCTCATACGCTACAATACCTCTAAGATGTGCTGCTTGTCTTAAATTGCCTCAACCTATGCTGAAGAAATACCTAAGAACACCAAGTTACGGCAGAGGACTAAAGTAAAGGGGACAAAGTGGATATGATGGCTACATTTAATTTGAAATGGCAAAGTATTGGTACTAATAAATGATAATATCATCATCCCTTGATGAAAACAGTTTGGAGCCTGGCATTGTGGTACAAGCCTGTAATCCCAACACTTGGGAAGCAGAGGTAGGAGGATCTTGAGTTTGTTGATGGCCCTAGCGACATGACAGGTTCAAGGTTAAACTGGGCTATATAAGGAGGCTGTTTCAAAGAAGAAATCGAACCAAGACATTATATAAAGAGATAATATACTTAAGCCTTAGTGAAAAGACAAATACATTCCTCAGTAAGTTCAAATAATGAAGAGGGTATATCACAAGTGTGTGCTTATTCTTGCCCCATGTTTAGAGAACAAGCCTTCATCTTTTACCATTGAGTATGACAGTAGCTGTAGACCTGTCATATATGCTTTCTATCACACGAAGGTGTTGTGGGATATTTGTACACTGTGTGAACGTGTATTGCTGTGATTAGTGTAATAAAAGCTAAATGTCCAATAGCTAGGCAGGAGGTATAGGTGGGATTTCCAGGCAGAGAGACAAAGTAGGAGGAGCCAATCCGGCCCAGAAGAAATGTCAACGAGACATGGAGGGAGTCGGACATACAGAATGAAAGAAAGGTAAAAAGTCAAGTGGTAGAACATAGATTAATGAAAGCAGGTTAATTCGAGTTATAAGAACTAGTTAGGAACAATCCTAAGTTATAGGCCAAGCTTTCATAATTAAAAAGAAGTCTCCTGTGTCATTATTTGTGAGCTGGTGGCCCAAAGAAAAATCCGACAACACCAAGGAACAAATCTTTGTCTAATTTGTTTAATTTAGACAAATGCTTCTTTTTTTTGCAATATTGGAGTCCCAGAACGGATGGGGGAGTAAATTGATGGGTCAAGAATTTATTTGTAGAGAAAATACCCTTATGTGAAGGGGCAAATCCTACTTGGTCATAGTATGTTGCTGTTTTCATATGTTTTTAAATTCAATTTGTTAGTGTTGGGGAGATTTTTACATCTACATTCAATCAGAAATGTTAGACTGTAATGTTCTGTTTAGTACCTGTACCTAGCTTTGGTATTAGGCTAGTGGTAGTCTCACAAATGCAGTTTACAAGTGTTGTCTTTTTGATTTTTCAGTTTTCTCTCTTTTTCTTTCAGCCTAGCTAAAGATGACACAATTTTGTTGATATTTTCAAGAACAATTCAGTTTTATCTTTTTCCACTGATTTGTATTGATTGTATTTATTTCTGCTCTAATCTTTATTTTAAATGCTGTAAGTACACTAAGTGTTCAATCCTTATGCTAACTTTGACTTTAGTTTCTTTGAGTTCCTTTTAATGGAGCAGTAACTGTTGCTTTTGATACAAGCCATAATTTCATCTTACTCCAATCAAAATGGTCAAGATCAATAAAATAAATGACAAGCCATATTTTGATGTGTTGTGTATGTCTTCGTTTGTCTCAAGATAGTTTCTAATTTATCTTGTGACTTCTTCAACCCATCTATTTTTTAAGAATGTGCTACTCAATTTAGCAGTTATGGGTTTTCCACATTTCTTTTTTGCTATTGATTTCTAGTTTTATATTACAGTAGTCAGATATGATGCTTGGCAAGATTTAGCTCTTCTTGACTTTCTTAAGACTTGCTTTATGACCTGAGCTTCCTGGACAGTGCTCTGCATGCACTAGAGAAGAATGTCCAGTCTACTCGTTAGGGGTCTGGAGTGCTCTGAGTACATCTGTTTTGTCTAATTGGTCTGCAGCTGTTCAAGTGACTGCTGTCCTTACTGATTTTCTGTCTATTTGCTCTGTCCATTATGGAAGATGGGCTACTTAAATATCCTACTATTATGCTATTACTATCTATTTTCCCCTTCTACCAACTGTTTTTTTTTCCAATTGCAATTTTATTATCTCAGTTGAAATGAATTAATTGGTAGCAACATAAAGAGCAAGCTGACAGGTTGGTACAAGTTTAAATCCTAGGAACTATGAAAACATTGTTTTGTTTCAATGATTATAAAGTATGTATTTATCTTTTTGTAATTAAAATTATTGATTTTAATTAATTTTTCAAATAATTTTTCCTATTTTCATTTTATTGAAAATGTATTTTTTTCATGCAGTATATTATGACTATATTTTCCCCTTCCCAACTCCTTCGAGTTCCTCCCCACCTTTCCAGGGCCTGCATATGGGGTCCCAATGCTGACAGAAGTGGACACATGCACCTATCTCTAACCCGGAAGCTATCTCCAATTGATAACCATTTGCAAATGAGAAGTTCATTTTATCCAATGGATTCTCTCTTAAAGGGCAGGCCCCATGCCCAGCAGTAGAAGACTAGCAGGAAACAATCTCAGTGGCATCTTTGGAGGTTCTTTGTCTCATATTCTTTCCTCTCCCCCAACTCTTCCCTGATCCTTCTTCACTATCCGCCCACCCAATTTCATGTTCATTCTCTCTCTAAAAGAAAACCCCAAACTAAAGTAACAAAAAACCACACACACACACACACACACACACACACACACACACACACACACACGAGTCACTTGGTGTTAGCCAACTACTCCTGAGCATGAGGTATACCTTGGAGTGTGGTTTATATCCTAGTGTCACTCCATTGAAGAAAACTGATTTTCCCTCTTTAAGAAGCTAGCAAATGTAAATAGCTTCTTGTTTTCCTTTATTCTTCTCCCATCACTACATCCCTAACGCGGTTTCCCTTCCCTCCATTTCTCCTAGTCCCTCCCCGTATCTCCCCTCTCCCCTAAATCCACTCCTTCTCCATTTCCCATTAAAAAAAAAAAAAGAGCAGGCCTCCCAAGGATATCCACTGAACATGGCCTAACAAGTCAAAACAAGACCAGGCACAAACCCTCATATCAAGGCTGGACAAGGCAACCCAGTAGGAGGAAAAAGATCCCAAGAGCAGACAAAAGAGTCAGAGACAGCCCCCAGCTTCCACTGTTAGGAGTCCCACAAGAATGCCAAGCTATGCAACCATAAGGTAAATGCAGATGACCTAGCTCAGACCCATACAGAGTCCGTGTTTGTCACTTAAGTCTCTGTGAACGCCTGAGTCCCACTTAGTTGATTCTGTGGGCCATGTTTTCATGGCATCCTCTACCCCTCTGGCTCTTACAATCCTTCCTCTCTCTCTTCTGCAGGGTTCCCCTGGCAGTGCTTAATGTTCCCATCAGTTGCTAGATCACACCCTCTGATGACTGTTGGGCTAGGCACCAATCTATGAGTAGAGCAGAATATTAATTAGGAATCACTTGACTGACTATTTTTTTAGTTTATTTTGCAAGTCATGTTTGACTCTATCCTGGGTCTCTGGGCTGCTCTGCCTCTGGTTCCTGGCCATCCAGGCAGTGTCAGGCATGGGCTCCCTCTCATGGTGTGGGCCTCAAGATAGACTAGTTATTTGTTGGCCACTCCCAGAAGTTCTGCATCTCTATTACCCCAGCACATCTTGCAAGCATGGAAGATTGTGAGTCAAAGGTTTTGTGGTTGGGTTGATGTCCCAGTCCAACTCCTAGGAGACTTACGTGGTTACAGAAGCTGGCCAGTTTGGGCTCCGTATCCCCCGTTGCTAGGAGACTTCTTTAGAGTCACTCTTATAGATTCCAGGGAGTTTCCACTGCACTAGGTTTCTACATTGCCCCAAATGCCCCCCAATTCCAGTCTTCTCTTCCAGTACTCTCTCCCTCTGTCTTTCCCGCCCCCAACCTGTTCTCATCCCCCCTTGTCCCCAGTCCACCCACAAAGTCTATTCTATTTCCCTTTCCCAAGGAGATCCTGGCATCCCCCTTTGAGCCTTCCTTGTTATCTAGCCTCTTTGGTCTGTGGGTTGTAGCATGATTATCCTTTACTTAACAAGTAATGGCCACTTTAAGTGAGTACATAGCATGTTTGTCTTTCTGTGTCTGGGCTACCTCACTCAGGATGATTATTTCTAGTTCCATCCATTTGCCTGCAAATTTCATGACTGTTTTTTTTTTCTTAAACAGCTGAGTAATATTCCATTGTGTAAATGTGCCACATTTTTAAAATCCATTCTTCAGTTGAGGGATATCTAGGTTGTTTCCAGGTTCTGGCTATTGTGAATAAAACTGCAATGAACATGGTTGAGCAAGTGTCCTTGTGGTAGGATGGAGTGTCCTTTGGGTATATGCCCAAGAGAACTATAGCTGAGTCTTAAGGTAGATCAATTACCAATTTTCTGAGGAACTGCCATATTGATTTCCATAGTGGCTACACAAGCTTGCACTCCCACCAGCAATGGAGGAGTGTTCTCCTTGTTCCACATCCTCGCCAGCATGAACTGTCACTTATGTTTTTTATCTTAGCCATTCTGAACGGTATAAGATGGAATCTCAAAGTAGTTTTGATTTGCATTTCTCTGATGGCTAAGGATGTTGAACATTTCTTTAAGTATTTCTCAGCCATTTGAGATTCTTCAGTTGAGAATTCTCTGTTTAGATCTGTACCCAATTTTTAAATTGGATTATTTGGTTTGTTGATATCTAGTTTCTTGAGTTCTTTATATATTTTGGATATTGGCCCTCTGTTGGATGTAGAGTTTGTGAAAATCTTTTCTCATTCTGTAGGCTGCCATTTTGTCCTATTGATAGTGTCCTTTGCCCTACAGAAGCTTTTCCATTTCACAAGGTCCCATTTATTGAGTATTGTTCTTAGTGCCTAGGCTATTGCTGTTCTGTTCAGGAAGTCATCTCCCGTGCCAACGAATTCAAGGCTATTCCCCACTTTCTCTTTTATTAGGTTTCAGTGTATCTGGTTTTATGTTGAGGTCTCTGATCCATTTAGACTTGAGTTTTGTGAAGGGTGATAGATATAAATCTATTAACATTCTGCTACATGCTGACATCTAGTTAGACCAGCACCATTCATTGAAGAAGCTTTCTGTTTTTTTTTTTTTTTCCATTTTGTATTTCTGGCTTCTTCTCAAAAATTAGGTGTCCGTAGGTATGTGGATTTATGTCTGTGTCTTCAATTCAAATACATTGATCTGCCTGTCTATTTTTATGCCAATACCTTGTGGTTTGTCTTACTATAGATCTGTGGTAGAGCTTGAAATCAGGGATGGTGATACCTCTGGCAATTCTTTTATTGTACAGGATTGTTTTAGCTATCTTGGATTATTTTGTTTTTCCATATGAAGTTGAATATTGTCCTTTCAAGGTCTGTAAAGAATTGCACTGGAATTTTGATGGGGACTGCATTTGATCTGTAGATTGTTTTTGGTAGGATGGCCATTTTTACTATGTTAATCCTATTGATCCATGAGCATGGGAGATCTTTCCATCTTCTGATATCTTCTCCAATTTCTTTCTTCAAAGACTTGAAGTCCTTGTCATACAGGTTTTTCATTTGCTTGGTTAGAGCCACCCAAAGATATTTTATATTATTTATGGCTATTGTGAAAGGTGTTGTAAATAGCTTCTTGGTTATGGGTGCCCATTTCCCTTTCTCTGTTCTAGGATTTTGTCTGACTTGAATTTATGCAGGTATGAGGCATGCAGTCACAATCTTTTTGAGTTCATATGTGTATCAGTCCTGTTATATCTGGAAGACACTGTTTCCTTGGATTCATCTACCACCTCTGGCTCTAACAATCTTTCTGCCTCTTCTTCTGCATAGATCTCTGAGCCTTAAGGAGAGATTGATAACATCCCATTTATGATAGAGTGCTCCTAAGTCTCTCATTCTCTGCACATTGCTGTGTTGTGGGTCTCTCTCCTAATTCCCATCTACTGCAAGAAAAAGCTTCTCTGATGAGAGTTGAGTGATGCGTTGGTCTTTATGATGTAGAACTATTTCATTAGGAGTCATTTTATTGCTATGTTCCTTTAGTAGAATAATTATCGTAGATTTTCCCCTAGGCCTGTGGCCTATCTAGTCTCAGGGTCTCAACTTGATTAACAATGCCAGGTATGGGTTTCTGTAAATTATTCATTCATACATTTAGGTACTTTGCAACTAAGTGAATGTATTTTTGTAATTATTACATGTTCCCAGTTAATTGACAATTCTTCATTATATAGTTTCTCCCTTATGTAAAAGGTTTTGTTGAAATTGTATTTTATCTGATGTAAGTATCAACATTCTTTTTTCCTTAAGTAGCCATTTGTATGGAGTTTTCTTTTTATTCTTTTATTTTCGATTTCTCTCTATATATCAGTAAAATGTTTAAAGTGGGTGTCTTATAAACAGCATACAGCTGGATTTTGGAGATTTATTTATCCATTTAACCACTGCATGGTTAAACCCATGCCTTTTGATTGGACAGTTTAATCCATTTACATTTAAGGTAACTATTGATAGGAAAGCACATACTATCACTATTTTTTTTGTTTCCTGCTTGTTTTGTGGTTATTTTGGTCCTCTTTGCATCTCCGATGGTTTTTATTTTTGTTGATTTTATAGGGACATGATTTGATTTATTATTATCTGTTATACATCTTTTATTGGTACCTTGTGGTTACCATGGGGATTACATAAAACAGTGTTTAGTTATACATTCTATTTTAAACTGATGACAATTTTTCATTCAATCACACACAAAACTCTACTCTTTTATGTTTTCCTCCCCTACTTTAGCTTACCAATGTTATGAATTATATCTTTTAACTTATATATCCATTAGCATAGTTCATAGTTGTAGCTATTTTCTTTGCTTTTGTGTTTTAAATTACATACCTGAATTAAGTTATCTATGCACCAAAATTATAGTATTATAGCATTCTCCATTTGTCTATATATTTACCTTTACTCTAAAGCTTTATGGGTTTTTTTGGTTTTTTTTAAAGATTTATTTATTTATTATGTATACAGAAGAGGGTGCCAGATCTCATTACAGATGGTTGTGAGCCACCATGTGGGTGCTGGGAATTGAACTCAGGACCTCTGGAAGAGCAGTCGGTGCTCTTAACCTCTCAGCCATCTCTCCAGCCCCTTTTTTATGTGCTTTTAATTTTCTATCCAGTGTCTTTTCATTCAAACTTGTAGGATATCCCAATTAGTATGGCCGACTGGTCCAATAGTTATGTATTCTCTCAGCTTTTTTTTCTAATCTGAGAAAGTTTTAATTTTTCCTCTATTTTTGAAGGAGAGTTTTATTGAATACGTATTCTTGGTTAACATATTTTTCTTTCCAGACTGAATATGTTATTCCACTCTCTTCTGGCCTATAATATTTCTCCTAAGAAAACCACTGATGATTTTGTGAGTGGTCCCAGGTTTATAAGGAGATATTTTTCTCTTGGTGCTTTCAAGAGTCTTCATTTTTGCTCCTTAAATTTGATTATTAAGTGTATGATATGGACCTATTTTGAGGGTGTAAGATTGGAGTCCTTTGAACTTCATGAATTTCAATATACACTTCATTCCTCAGATTTGAGGATTTTTTGGCTATTATCTTTTCAAATAAGTTCTCTGCCTATTACTTCCATAATATATGTGTTGATCTCCTTGATAGTGTTCCACAAATCCCTTATATGTGCTTACTCTTTCATTTTTTTCTTTTCTAGCCTGCTAACATTTAATGACCTGTCTTCAAATTTATTCTTCTGCTTGATCACACAATCTGTTCCACTCCAAAGAAGTTTTATACACAGTTACTATATTCTTCAGTTCTAGAATCTATTTCTTTTCTTTCCCTCAAAAAAGGTTTATTTATTTCTATTTTGAAAATTTCATACTTATATGCAGTGCACAGGTTTTTTTTTTATCACTTTCATACATGGATACAATGCGTTTTGATCACATTCACTCCCCATCACTCTCTCTTGTCCTATTTCTCCTGTGGAATGCCTTCTTCCTGAAAATTACTCCCACTCTTACTCTGTGTCTTGATTTGGTGACCCTCTGAGTTTAGTTGGGTTTGCTTACAGAACATGGTTTGGAGGTTGTTTTGGAGTTTGTACAACTTAACAGTGGCTATGCCACTGAGGTAAATGACTGACCGCCACCCCCCCATCACCACCCATCAACGCATTAACTGTTAAACCCTCATGAGCTTCTCCCCCATCTATATTTGAATGTTGATAGCCTCAGCTAGCCTTGTTCAGGTAATCACAGCTCCTGTGAGTTCAGAATTTCAGTGGCCATATTTTACCCAGAAATCAATGTTTCATAGTACTCTCCCCTATCCCTGGCTCTGACATTCTTTCCATATTCTCTTCCTTGGAGAAGGTGATATAGATGGGACATTTTTGGAAAATCACTCAACAGTCACTTCTGAACATTTTAACAAGCTGTGAAAATCTGGATTAAGTAAATTTCTCTGACCAAGGCTAAGAGTTGCACTTATTTGTGGATATAAACATGAATATTTGTAAGGCATTTTACATGTCCCTTTAGCCAACTAACTGTAGTAGATTCACTCCCCATAATCTGTGAATTCTCTAGCCATGGGATTTTTACTAGTTTTATAGTACCGGACACTAAATATCTCCTGTGCAATAGGCTTGAACATTGTTGATTGTTCCCATAACAGTTATGCCATTATTACACTGGCAGTTAAGTATTGTCACATGCAGGGTCCATAGCTAGGTAAGGCTGTTTATAACTTTTCTCTGCAGTAGCCTGTATAGCACCTTCCAACCCCATAACTGCACAATGAACACTAATCAGCAGAAAGGATGTTTCCAGTTCAGTTCCAGCTTGATTTCTTTGTGTCCTACAGCTGAACTGCATGGTATCTTCAGCAATACCATCTTAGCATCGAATTCTGTTGCTTTGTCTTTGTTGATGATCAAATTTTGTTCATGTACTGCTTTTTCTGATGTTATTTGGTTATATGGCTTCAGGTATATATAGTGGATTGAGTTATCTTTACACAGAATATTTTGACAAAATTCACAAGTCTCTCTTTCTTTGGGTGAATTTCTTTTGTTCCTTTGATTGGGCCACATTTTCTCATTTCTTCGTGTGTTTATTTTGTTGTGATTCGTGCATTTGAAAACAAAGAAGCAGCCATTTCGGCTAGTCTTTGTGGACTAGCACTATACAAAGGAACTAATTTGTCAATCATTGCTTGTCCTCTCAAGTTTTTTCTGGGAATGAATGATCTCTGGACCACCACATACAATTGCTCAATCACACAGTTTACAAATGTCTTCTTCAGGACCTTGTAATCTCTTGTTCCCTTTCATATTTATTTATACCATTTCAGGTTCTCTAGTGCCACTGACCACAGAGTTTCCTTTTGTTCTCCATGGCTTCTAGGTATTTGATGTATGATTCCTTGTGATCAGCATTCTGCATCAGGAAAGAAAATTAATCAACGCTTAGGAAACTTCTTGAAAATTGAGAATGTTGGATCTATTCTTCCACTCCTCTTCCTGCTCAGAAGTCACTACCTGGGTGCCTCTTCTTGAATCCTGGAGTCGGACTAATTTGAGGATGACACTCTGATGCTACAAGAAGCCAGCAAACTCTATTGTAGTCTTAGAAACCTTCAGCCATCCAATTATATCATTTCCCTGTCAACGTTCTGAGTTGGTGAGAAAGAAATATTTTCCTTGGGCAGAGCCCACAAGTCAGACCACTTCACATATGGTCTACTCTCTCTCCTCAAAGAAAAGCCTTGCATATATGTTTTCTCCCAGTGATGCTGAGTGGTGCTAGATTGGAGGAGGGTCTGATGCAGTACTATGAGATCATTCTCTTGCTATTTAATTACCAGTGTTCTTGGTTTTGAATTGTTCTGAGACACTGTAATTTCTAAAGATGTTTTGGAGGGCTTGGGGTGTAGTTCAGTCTGTAGAGTGCTATCTAGCATGGCTAAAGTCATCGGTTTAAGTGCAAAGATCACATAAATGGTACATGGTGCTACATACCCGACTACAGTTTAGCGCTTTAAAAACAGACATTTTTCTTTTTCTTTTCTTTTCTTTTTTTGGTGAAACAAGGAGTTTATTGGACTTACAGGAGTGTGCATGAGGGGTTACTTACAGGAATGTGGGTAACTCAAAACAGCTACATCACTGAAAAGTTGCACATTCTCAAGACATTATGAAAGTACTTTATGGAATCCTATATTCTCTAGCACCCCCCATGATCACCTGCAACTGGAAAGCAGGAGTGAGTGATGCCTAAGATCTCAGATGAGAATTGTATGCCTTCCTTCAAATTCTCCTATTGAGTGTTAACAGCTTTATCACCACAGTGCTCCCCATCACCTAGTCCATTCATTGACATGACTACCAGGTCATACATTCCACTAGTTGCTACAGCAACCTCTGCTATGATGACACAGACCTTTGAGGAAATCCCTTTACCAAAGAGTTTACAAGGCTTTGCTCTTTGTTCTGGAGCCAAATATGAGTGGTCATGGTCTGAGAATATTGGTCCAGTTGCCTCAGATACCACATGCTTCAGTGTAGTAGGAATTTCATTAAGTCTTTATCAGCATAGAAAAAAAAGAAAACCTTAAATCAAGGCACTTTTCAAATACATGAATGGAAACATCAGATGGGTTACAGAAAAGTGGGGAAACTCCTGCTATTGGCTTCAGATATTGCTGGTGGCATTCTTTTTTTTTCATTTTTCTTTATTAAGAAATCTTCTACTCACTCCACATGCTATCCACAGACCCCCCTCCTCCCTCCTCCCAACCCCCCAGCCCTCTTTCCCAAGCCACCCCACATCCCCACATCCCCCAAATCGAGGTCTCCCATGGGGAGTCAGCAGAGCCCAGCACACTGAGCCTAGGCAGGTCCAAGCCCCTCCCCACTGCACCAAGGCTCTGCAAGGTGTCACACCACAGGCACTGGGTTCCAGAAGCCTGCCCATAGACCAGGGACAGATCCCGATCCCCCTGCCTGGGTGCCCCCCAAACAGTTGGAGCCAAACAACTGTCTTCCGTATCCAGAGGGCCTAGTCCAGTCCCATGGGGGCTCCACAGCCACTAGTCTACAGTTCATGGGCTTCCACTAGTGTGGCTGGTCATCTCTGCACGTCCTCCCATCATGATCTGGACGTCCCTCGCCTGCAATATCTCTTCTCTCTCTCATCAATTGCATTCCTGGAGCTCAGCCTGGTGCCTGGCCGTGGATTTCTGTATCTGCCTCCATCTGTCACTGGACAAAGGCTCTATGATAACAATTAGGTTATTTGCTAGGCTGGTCACCAGAGTAGACCGGTCCAGGCACCCTCTGGACCACTGCCAGCAGACCAAGATGGAGTCAACCTTGTGGATTCCTGAGAACCTCCCCAGCACCCTGCCTCTTCCTATTCCCATAATGTCCTCGTCTATCATGGTATCTTCCTCCCTGCCCTCCCACTCTGTCCCTGTTCCAGCTTGACCCTCCCATTTCCCTATGTTCTCATCCCCCACTCCTCGCCCTCTGCCACCCCCCCACACCCAGTCCACTCATGTAGATCTCATCCACTTCTCCTTCACAGGATCATCCATGTGTCCCTTCTAGGGTCTTTTCCTGTTAGCTAGCCTCTCTGGAGTTTGGGTTGCAGTCTGGCCATCTCTTCCCTCCCATTTAGTATCCACTTATGAGTGAGTACATACTATGTTTGTCCTTCTGAGTCTGGGTTACCTCACTCAAGATGATATTTTCTAGATCCATCCATTTGCCTGCAAATTTCATGATATCATTGTTTTTTTACTGCTGAGTAGTACTCCACTGTGTATATGTACCACATTTTATTTATCCATTCTTCAGTTGAGGGACATCTAGGTTGTTTCCAGGTTCTTGCTATTACAAATAATGCTGATATAAACATAGTTGAGCATGTATTCTTGTGGTAAGATTCAGCATTCCTTGGGTATATGCCCAAGAGTGGTATAGCTGGGTCTTGAGGAAGACTTATTCCCAACTTTCTGAGAAACCGCCATACTATTTTCCAGAGTGGCTGTACAAGTTTGCATTCCCACCAACAGTGGAGGAGTGTTCCCCTTTCTCCACATCCTCTCCAACATAAGCTGTCTTCAGTGTTTTTTATCTTAGCCATTCTGACAGGTGTAAGATGGTATCTCAGAGTTGAAAAACAGACATTTTTCATACTCATCATTCTGTAGATCATTTGGTTAGTTCTCTGATCTGAGCTGAATTGGCTAGAAATGGTAGTCCAAGATGGCTTCATTAGGATGTCTGGAGACTCACTAAAATATCTAGGATATTTGTTTGAGTAGCACCCATCATCTTTCA
This sequence comes from Peromyscus melanophrys, assembly GCA_902168415.1. NCBI lineage: Eukaryota > Metazoa > Chordata > Mammalia > Rodentia > Cricetidae > Peromyscus > Peromyscus melanophrys. Next base: position 52,530 of record CABHPR010144216.1, read on the forward strand.
TTCTCTAAAATTCTAGCTCTGGATACTTAACATGTTAGCAAATGAGTTCACAGTAGCTTAATAATGAAGCTCCACTGCATAGTATTTTTCAAGTTTCTTTTATATGAGTGCTTTGCTGGTATATGAATATGTGTACCATGTGCATGTCTGGTGGAGCCATAGTTGGTTGTAAACCATCGTGTGGGTCCTAGAACTCAAACCTGGGCCCTTTGCAAGAGCACCAAGTGCTCTCAACCACTGAGCAATCTCTCCAGCCTCCACTTTTCAAGTTTCTAATTAAAGTCCTGTTTATCAAAGCAAGTCACATGGCCAAATCCCAATACACAGGGTAGAAAAAAAGGTTCCACCTTTTGATGGGAGGAGCCATAAAGATTTTATGAGCATTTTTACAATCTACTGAAAACCTCTAACTAATAGCATGTTTACTATGAACAGTATTTCATTCTGTGAAACACTGATACAGCCAAATTATTGGATAATCCCTTGAACTTTGTTTTATTTGATTGATATTGATCACCCCCACATAAATTATACTGCAGTGATGTTTCTGACTCGAAATACAAAACTAATCACTGTGCCTTTCAACTTATTTTTGCCTGGGGAAGATTTAGATTCACAAGCCATTGAGAACTGTAAATAGCATTTACATGTGTTTGGGCTTGTCACTTGATTTTGTAACACTGGTATTTCTTGCCATATTCTTGACACTAAGATGAACACTTGAAATCTCAACAACCAAAAGAAGATAATAAGAAACTCTGTCTGTTTAAAAGGAGCACAATAGCCACACTCCACTGCAGCAATGGTGAAAAGCAGCCAAACATAAGGAACTACTAATGGAAATGGAGTAGTACCAGCCGTGACAAAAAAACATAGAAACCATTGAAAATTCTTGCAGTACAAAGATACTCCACCTCATAGGGTAAGCATGGGCTTACAGGAAGTATATTGATGTGAGGAGCCATCCTAGGGGCATTAGGAAACTATAAACAGTACCAGTTGGCTCTCTATGACCCTGAACTGTGACTGAATGTGTGAGTGGCTCATTCTCTTCTGTTCAGGATGCAACTGTTCAGTGACTGAGACAACATGAGGCTGTGTGTACACTGGGATTTCTATTTGTGTAAATATGTAACGATAATAATAAGCAGTGTTTGCTAAATAATTATTACTTTCTAGGCACTTATCCAGGTGCTTTGCCAAGATGAACTCATTTAATCTTCCTAATACCCCTTGGAGGTAAGGTCCTGCTATTAAAAGACAAGGAAACTGAGGCATGAGAACTTAATAATTTGCCTCTCTCACATTTACACAGCTTAAAAATAGCATTTTGGGTATTTGAACCAAGGCAGTTTGGATTGAAAGCCTGTTCCTATACACATATTCCATTAGGAGTGAGTGAGTGAGTGAGTGATTGAGTGTGTGTGTGTGTGTGTGTGTGTGTGTGTGTGTGTGTGTGTGTGTGTGGTGAAGTCTATAAATGCATGCACAGAAAGTAAGGACTCATTTCTAGATGGTGAGATTACATGTGATTTTTATCTTCCCTTATTCATTCAGCTGCACTTTTGTAATTTTTCCATAATGTCTAGTGCTACTTGAGTAATCCTAATAAAGAGCTTTACAGACTAAACCATTAACTGCCTCTTTCTATATTCAGCCTTACCTTGAAAAACTGTTCTTCAGTATCTCGGGCAGTGAAGTGATGTCACCACTGACACACTTTTCTCTCCTTTCTGCTCAGCCAAGCTCTGAGTGCTGGCATTTTGCCCTCTTGTTTGTAGATTCAGGGCTGAAAGTGCCTGCCACAAGTCCAAGGAACACAACCTTCCTCAAGGACAAGAAGAAGGGACAGTGACTAAACAAACATATGGAAGGATTGGCTATCCAGTGGCTTTCAACAAAGCAGCGGCTGAAAAGACTCCCCTTTTATACTATTAGTCCATTCCAGCTAGAGCTCGGAATGAAAATGCGTATGTGCTTTCCGGTTCACACAGTCAGATGCAGCGAGAGGAAGGCGGGGGGAATGACTGTGGGGTCGGCCAGTAACAGGGACTTGGTACATCTCTGGACAGTAAGAAACATATTCTCTCTCCTGGAGAGACTCAACAGATGGCTTATAGGAGAGGGCAGCCAACATTCCAGTCTGGTATTCAAAAGATCTAGGTTCCAGTTTTGTCTCTGACGCTAACCTGCTTTATGACTAGAGATATAACATACTCCCCCCACCCAGTCTCAGCTATTCGTTTGTTTGTATGTTTGTTTGTAAAAGGGAAGTGTTCGACCAGTTGCTTGCTGAGGTAACTCCCATTCAAATAGCTTATAATACTACAAACCAGCAGGCCTTGCAAATATTTATATTATGCAAAAAGTCTGCAATAAATCACACTCCTGGAAGAATCCCTCCCCTGCCTGTAATGGAAAGGAAACAAGGCATGCAGAGTTGACAAAGAGACGTTGCGTGAACACAAAAACAAAGCAAGACAGGCTATTGGCACCATAACAAACTTTAAGTTTCTCAAAAATAATGTCAGTATCAACACTTGGAAATCCTGAAGGTGATAACACTGCTGGAGAATACAAGACGTCACAGAGATGGCAATTAGTATATTCCTTTAGAAGCCACCATTCACATGATTTACCCCCCCCCCCCCCCCTCTCTCTCTGTGTGTGTGTGTGTGTGTGTGTGTGTGTGTGTGTGTGTGTGTGTGTGTGTGTGTGTGTGTGTGTGTGTGTTTAGTTTTCATGGGTGAAGTCATATGCTTTTGCTGGTGGACATTCTAATTGGATTGATCAATTTTTATCTCAGCCTCTTAGATCTCTCTAATACTGCAAAGGCTAGAAAACTAAAATTACATTTTTCCTAAACACCTTGGCAATTTTAATTACAGATGTGAATTTGAGGTTCTTCTCATGTGAGTTCAGGAAAACAAATGTGAGGCAGAAGTCCCAGCCTTGACCTTTGGGTCATTTTTTACTATAGGCAAGATTATTTGTAAGAATGTGAGGCCCCATGTCCACGGTTCACGCCTCCGAGGCTTCTGAGGCACTGGCAACAATTGTTCACGGATTATGGTCTGTTCTTCATTCTGGATTCATGACTCCCCTTTCACAGCTGCAGTTTCACAGTTCTGTCCTTGAACTCAGTACTGTAGTGATGACATCGTGGGTAGTGCGATTCTGCTGGGGGCAGTACTATACCTACACTGTCCCCCCGTCACTCACTGTCCTGCAGCTTAGCAAACACTCCTTTAAGCCTTCCAATGATAATGACATTTTCTTACCCTATAATATTACAGTGATGCCTCTTCTTGCCTTCACTTTACCAGCGTCACTGTATCTATTTCCAAACAGACCTAAAGGCACACTGGAAAGACCACCCAGAGAAGCAAAAGGGAATCTCCCATGGGGGTAATTAGTTTTGATCACCCAGAAAAGGAGGATCTAAAATGAAAATCATGCTGAGGAAGGAATTTATGGGTTAGACTTTGTTGTCATAATAAGAAATCTTTACCTTCATTTTCTTGTAGTGTTCATTTATTTTGCATGGGTTTGACTGGCTGCTGGTTGTGCAAAGTCAATTTAAAACTCAACTCAATAGGAACAGTGTCAATGCTTTGGAGACACCAAATGACACTTGAATTCTGGTGTGAAAAATGAATTGTTCACTCTGTTCTCACCTGAATATTTTTATCAGGTTCCAAATTTTGACCAAAGAATGAGCATCTAATAGAGAGCACCCAGCAAGGCAAGTATATGTTTCTATGTGTCACAGAAATGTGTGTCTCTAAAAGACCCACAGGAGTTGTAGGTAGGCCAGGGAATCTTTCAACGAGTGACAGATATTCTTGCTGTGTGGACTCATAAGGGTAAGATACTTGAGAAAAAAAATCTTGTTGGTATCTGAAACCAAAATACCTTTGGGTTTTTGTTACATACATTTATTTATTTTGGGGAGGGATGGTATGCTTCTGCCACAGTGTGCATATGGAGATCAGAGGACAACTTATGAGAGTCATTCTCTCCTTCAGCCATGTGGGTTCCAGAAAGCAAATTCAGGTCGTGAGCCTTGGTAGCAAGCATGTTCAACCCACTGAGCCATCCTGCCAGCCCCCTGTGGATTTCACATCTAGATCTCTTGCTGCAAACATACTTCACTTTGTGATGAACAGTTTCCAGAGGGGATGCTGTAAATTAATGAAAGAACTGAAATATCTGCTTGACCGTACCTGGGTTAGTCTCCTCTACTTATAAAAACTTATAAAAAAATAAACTTATATGGACTTTATGGGGGATGTTCTACAGTAGTTATCAAAGTTTTTATTCTAAAGAAAAGACACTTACATACTGCTGGAGAAAGAATAGATCGGTGTGAGATTTCTAAAGAATAGTCTGGCAGTATATACCAAAATTGAAAATGGGTTCTTTTGATCTAGAAATTCAGTGTATACACATTTATCCTAAGGAAGGAATCAGAAACTGCAAGAAGATGTATGTCCACGGATGTTCGCTGAGGGACTTTTATAAAATATAAAAAGTAGAAATAGCTAAAAAGTTGGCTGGTGGAAAAGCATTTACTAAAATATGATGGAACTTTCCAATGGAATATTATGCTGCATCAGGGGGATTTATGGTTTAACAGAGAAGGATCTCTACAATAGGCTGGGAATTGATAAAGCTAGTAAAAGAGTGTTTATCATATTGTGTATTTTCAATGATTTGTTGTACCACATACCACTTATACTTGACTCATAGCAGACGCTCAATTAAATTTGGTAAATTCATTTATGTAAATCTATTTTTTTTGCATTATACTTTCTGGAAGGGTATATACCTATGTGCTAACAGTGATTTGTTGTTGTTGTTGTTATCAGGTGAAGTTGAAACTTGAAGCCATAGTGGAAATTATTCAAAACAACTTCTATATGTATAATTGCTCATCTTCTGAATTATTTATATTTTAAAGGAAATGCATGTCATTTTCACAATTTTTAAATTGAGTTTCTATTTTGAAACAACACAAAGTTCTCACGTACTGTGATAGATAAAGAAACTTTGAACATACAAGAATTCCTGCACAACAAATAAAGAAGCAAAAACAACTCAGAAGAAAGGGAAAGTGGTATTAATGGGCTTTCCTCAGAACACAAGAACCGCAAGAGCGAGGAACACACATGTGTGAGGATGCCAGAGTGAAACAATGGGGTTACCATTTCTTAACCACTCCATTGGCAAAACATTAAGTCTGACAACCCCACAGGCTTTCAAAAATATGGGAAAGTAGGGGTGTGCAAGCAACATGAATTAGTACAAGCACTTCAAAAACACCTGGTAAAACGGGAACTGTGCCAGGAACTACACTCAGCTTTCCCCTTAGAGAGACTGACACTGCTCTGCAGAAAGAGATGTGTTCATGTATCGAATGAAGCTGCTTTCCTTTGTGACATTCACGGTGTTGCAGTGATTTCCAGAGAAAGTGCCCTCATGCCGGAGGCCAGAGAGGAAGCTGGGGAAGCAAGCTAGACTGAGAGAAGCAGCCGCATGAGGAGTTTAGAGTCAAGGACAGGCAATCTGCGCTGAAGTAGAAAGGGAGCTCCGGGCCTGCCTTTGCGCGCCCCTGTCGTTGGCTCGGGGGCCCCCTGGATGGGTATGGATATAAACTATAAACAGTCAGGCCCTTCTGACTGTCTGTGACTAAAGGTGCAGCAGCTCTGGAACCCGCAGGCAATCTCCTGAGTCTTCATTAGGGGACATTCCACTTCAGTTCAGGCGGGACTCATGGAACTCGTAGAAAAGCCCCTAAGTGTCTGGATGGGGGGCTGAGAGCACTCATAATAGATGTCACAAGTACAACAGAAGGACGTCAAATAAAGTGATAGTTTTCATTGAGGGATAGGAAGAGAACTTTATATACCTGTATTGATTTATATATTTTACTTGAAAAACATGAAGCCAATACAAATAATAGCTAATGGTGAACATATGGCTAAAACGAGGATCCTTTCATACATATTCACAAAGCATCACATGCAGTCAGTCATGGCTAGAGGAAAGGAAAAGGTAATCCTGTGACTTGGTTTTCAAGAAGATCTGAAGGCAAAGGTGGAGTCACAGTCATATAACCCCAGCATTTGAAAGGCTTAGGGGTCAGGCCAAGAGCTCCAGGCCAGCCTGGGCTACATAGCAAGATACTGTCTCCCAAAGGAAGGACAATGGGAACTGAGATAAACCACAGAGACCAAACCCTCTCTAAGTGTGTTTTGCTGCAGGGTAAAAGCATTGTTGAGAATATTCATTCCATGTGACACATTGTTGTTGCATTCTTGTTTTCTTTAAAAAAGCTAAGCTGTTAGGGAGAAGCCATTCAGCCCCTGAATGACAGCTGACGTAGCCTTTCCAAATGCCTAGCTGCCTTGAGTGGGCCTCTATCAGTCACGCATCTCTTCCTTTTGACCGTCCAGCTATGTTGAACTCTACAGTCATGTTGAATAAACCTCCCTCCTTCATAGGACCATCATGGCTGTGACTAAAATGACATCCCCCCTTGGGACCCTTTGCCCCACACAAGACTGAATGAGGTAACTTGCATTAGCTTTGGAAGACTCATTCTGAGAAAGCTCTTTTGGGAACTGAATGGTCCTGCTCACCTATAGTTTCTCTCTCTCTCTCTCTCTCTCTCTCTCTCTCTCTCTCTCTCTCTCTCTCTCTCTCGGAGGGGGGGGGGCTTACCAATGATTCAGCAAACAGCCTGTGATTGGTACAATTCAAAGTGTGTGATCTTCATGTAAGGCTTATGATGGGTGGAACTGGAAGCCATGCCTACCCAAGGCTATAACTGGTGAAATTGCAGTCCATGCACAAGCACACTGTGCCCCCTTTCTAGTCATGTAAGCAGGCTGTTCGTCATTGTTTGAGGGTTACTCTGGGAGTCTCCTTTCCTGTACACTAACTACCCCCTAATGCGCAACATTAGGTCCTAATAAAGGCTTTCCCCAAATGGTCTCTTCACTTATTTGTGGTCTTCATCATGAAGATAGAGACTGAGCTGATAGTACAAAGAACAGACAAGACCTTTGAGGCTCCTAGGTCTGGCAGCAGCAGCAATGGAGCAGCTAAGCTGTCTAAAGAGCCGCAGAGAGCCAAAGGCCCCAACACCTAACAGCTCAGAGCGCTAACACTGGGAGGTAGCTAAGAGGAGCAAAGGCCGCCAAGAACTAGGAGCTCTCTACTTTTAGGTCCCAATGCCCCTGGAAAAAAGGCAGTGCCACTGACATTGTCCAAAATGACGATCTGAGCTCAGCTCAGGCTGGAGTCTAGAAGGATTGCTAGCAGATAAGCTCACAGGCAGCCTTCCTCCGGAAACTTGTGGAATGGGCTTCGGTCTACAGAGAAGAGACACTTCCCTCATCTATTCGCACCTCAGGCAAATGAGCATCTGGTTACATATCAAAGCTTCACACTAACCTCCAGGTTTGGTCCCTACTAACATGTACCTGTGGTGCATATCAAAGCCATCAGGCTCATTTGGCCCCAAACTAAACTGCCAGGCTGTTCCAGTTTACAGCTCTGTCCCCCTCCCCTGCAGCTATCTGCTACCTTCAAAACCCACATCCTTCCCCTCCCCCCTCTTTTGCTTTTTTTCTGCTCGTGAGAGGTAGCCCTGGAACTCACCAGTCTGCACTTCTCTCTGTCCCGGAGAGATAGCCATAGCAGCTTTGGACTCCTTTGGAAACCTCTACCTATTCTCTCTCCACTGGAAAGCCCACATGGCAATTTCATATTTACAATCAACTTTTCCTCTTTACACCATAAAGCAGTCCAGTTCGGTGCTTTCACTGTGCCCTTGTTTAGATCTACCAGAAGCTCCAAACTGTCACACAGAGGCAGCTGAAGAGTCCCAGAGAGTGGAGTGTCCCAGACAGTGACTTAAGGACAGAAACTTCAAGATGCTGATAGCATAGGAAAGCATGATATGGTGGAAATTCGGAGAATACAGAAGATGAAAGGCTGACAAGAGCTGAAGATGGGAGGCCAGTCTATGGGGATAGCAAGACTCGATTGCTTGATAACTTCAGTATTGCTGCCAAAGGTTAAACTGCAGAGGCTCCCAGCATCGAAAGCTGGAGAGCTATGACTCTAGCTGCTGGGTATTAGTACTCAAATCCTAGAGCAGTATGCTTCTCTCTTGAGCTCCTAAAACAATAAGTCTCCATCGTTGAAGGCTTGGAACCATAAGCTTCTAACTCTCAAAGCTTACAGCCATAAACTTTTACATTTGTAGGGCCAGTTTGTGAGCCTTCTGGAACGAAGGACTGCCAATTCTATCTTTTCTATCCAGATAGATCAAAAGAACTCCTAGCCAGCTATTTTTGACAGAGCCAGGGAATTTTCTGCATGTGAACTCCATGTGTGTCTTGAGTCTCCAGCACATAGCAAGTGTACAATATAGAGAAGAAATAGAACCGATGCTTTCTGACCTTTGGTAGATTGTTCCAGACTTCTTAAAGTGCATGCTTGGCTGATCACCCCATCTTAGCCTTGCGGCTTTGAAGTTAGTGCCAATACCAGGCAAAGATTTCAGAGTTTGAGAAAAGTAGGCATGTGCACACACACACACACCTGGCAAACACCCTCTGTACATTTCCAGAAGGGTCTGGAGAAAAGGAAGGAGGTTAGGATAGTTCTTTGTTAGTGGCTAGCATATCTCAAGAGCAGGAGTGGGTTAAAAGTGAGCTCCTTGGCACAGGGTGAGGAGTGGGGGAGTGGTCGTTGATGGAGGACGTTTTACAATTAGAATGCTGTGATGGTTGTGCAACTCTGTAAATATGCTAAAATTCATAGAATTTCTCACTTAAAACAGATGAATTTGATGCTATGTAAATTATATCTCAACCAAGCTATTTATTAAAAACCAAGTCATTTGTTCTTGAGGAAGCCTTAGTAAGCAGCAAAACGAGGACCCCGAGGGAACCTGTGGCTCCTGAGAAGAGCCATCTGTGCTTTTGCCGTGCAATGCCCTGAGATGTGCTACCGGAGAAATTCAGAATCGTTGTTAATATGCTGTTAGTACAACTGGCATGCCACAGAGGTCACAGATATGCCAGGACATTGCTGATCCTTACAGCTCTCGGGGCAGCTGCCTGGGGCCTGGAGTGCAGAAAATTCTCTCAATTGCTTCTAGATGAGAGCCTCCTCCTCCATTTTCTCCAGTGTGCCAAAAAAACAAAAACAAAAA
>CABHPR010144217.1:0-17601 GCA_902168415.1 Peromyscus melanophrys
TTCATTGTAACACAAATGCTAAATATTCTTATTAATAAAATACACCAGGGGTGAAAGCTGAAAGATCAGAGGAATAGAACAAGCCAGCCACAAGTTCTTTCCACTAGGAAATCCTCAGCCCAAGAGAGCTACTTCATACATGCTCATGCCTTATATACCTTTCTGTGCCCTGCCATCTTACTTCCTCTCTCCGCCCAGCTACACCACTTCCTCTTTCTGCCCAGCTCTATTACTTCCTGTCTGTCTATACAGACCTCCAGACCTCTATGGCTAACTAGTGCTGGGATTCAAGGCATGTGCCACCATGCCTGGCTCTGTTCCCAGTGTGGCCTTGAACTCACAGAGATCTGGATGAATCTCTGCCTCCCAAATGCTAGGATTAAAGGCATGTGCTACCACTGTCTGACCTCTACATTTAATATAGTGGTTAGCTTTGTCCTCTGATCCCCAGGCAAGCTTTATTTGGTAGAGCACAAATAACATATCACCACATTTCATGGAGAATTTGGATCTAACATGCATCTCAGCAAAGAAGGGATATTGACTGAAGCTATATATGCCACTTTGGCTTTTATTTGTTTGAAATTTTGATTTATTGTGGTGGTTGAAATGAGAAATGTCCCCCATAGGTTCCAGTACTTGGGTACTTGGTTCCCAGGTGGTTGTGTGGTTTAGGGAACTTTGGGGTATATGGCTTTTCTGGAGGAAATATGTTGCTAGGGTGGACTTTGAGTGCTCATAGTCTTACCTTAATTCCAATTTGTTCTCTTTGCTTCATGACTGAGGTGGAAGAAATGAGTTCTCAGCTCACTGCTATAGCTGCTTCCCTTCCATGGTGAATTCTCATCTAGAAACATAAGCCAAACTAAATTCCTTCTTACGTAAGTTATCCTGGCCATGAGATTTATCACAGCAACAGAAAAGTAACAAATACATTTACATATAAGTGTTCCTTATTTTGTTTTTTATTTATATTGTTCAATTAGTTTGTGTGATTATTCCATTTGTTTCTATACCTCTTTTGTTGTGCTCTTTCTGCTATTTACCTACAATACATGTAACTCTTTATCTCCCTCATATCTTATTTCTCTCTGTTTATCCACTATCAAATCATGATTTTACTTCTTCAATATAAGTATCTGTAGCACTAATAATTTTGAACTATATAACCAACTTTCTCTTTTCTTCTTTATTTTTTCTTATTTATAAAAATTATTTATTTTTTAAAAATTCATTTATTTAAAAAAATATTCTTTATTTTATTTTATTTTATTTTATTTTATTTTATATTATTTTATTTCTTTTTCTTCTTTAGTTTTCTCTTTCACTCTAATATTAATCCCTAGTCTTACTAAGCTTATTTTCCTTCAATTCTTACCCTTAGTAATGAATATCTTCTATATACCACACTTTCCTGCTCCTTTATTCCCTTGAAGTTAATACAGCTGAATTGTTTGTAATTGACCATGGTCAAAATGGGTTTATTATCTGTAATTGTTTCAGTTAGTATTCTACTCTCAGAATGCTACTGGAGATCATGGCTGGTGAACTACTCCCCTAATCCAATAAAAGCAGAATGGCACTTTAACCCTATTACAGCCTAGACCAAGTTGAACATTGCAGTTACTTTCATTTAAAGAATATGGGTTATTAAAGAAAAATCCAACCAACTACACAAGCCCCAGCACTTAAGCCTTGCAGATGCACAAGAAACAGGGTAGAACAGGAAAACAAGTCTTGACTGCAGATACATAGTGGCATGGTCAGCTATTCCAATTAGAGTGGATTAGATGGAATCCCAAAGGAAGTCAGAAAAATAACTATAAGCCTACTTAACAAAATCAAGGACACAAACTCCTGAATGTATTTAAAGAATATACACATCAACAGCTGAGTGAAATAAAGAATTCAATAAAACATATAAAGAAAATGCCACACAGTGTTAGAAATACTAAAAGCTAAGTTTAAATTTTAGAAATGAAAACTCTAAGTCAAATAAAAATCTCAGCAGAACCCACAGGAGTAGAATGAGAGTCAAGTAGAAGGCAGACTGTCAGGGTTTAAAGACAATGTAAATGCATTAGATAGAAGAGTGGGCCTTTGAAAAAATCCAACATCTCTTCATGATAAAAACCATAACAAAACTACTGGTAGAAGAAACGTACCCCAACATAATACAGGCTATATACGACAGGCCTGTCACCAATATTATCTTAAATGGGAAAAACCTGCAAGCATCTTTACTAATATCATGAACAAAAAGAAGATGTCTACTTTCACACTCTAGAAAGTATTTTCATTTATTCTTTGAGAATTTTATACATGCAATGTATTTGGTCATGCAAACACCTGATTCTTCTCATGACCTCCTCCCAGAACCACCATGACCTCCTTACTCTCTCCAACTTCTGCTCAAAGTCTAACAGCAATAAGATGACTGAAGGGAATAAAAAACATACAAATAGGAGAGAAATAGGAAGACATCAAAGCATCCTTATTGCAGAAAATAAAATCCTATATGTAAGAGACCATAAAAACCCCACCCAAAGAGTCTTAGAACTATCAAACACTTCCCAAAAGCAGAAGGATGAAAAATTAACTTATGAAACCCTGCAACTTTCTTTAAACTATAATGGTAATAATAATATATATTGTAATGGATGTAATAAAAGAGATACCAGGAAAGCAGTCCCGTTCACAATTACCTCAAAACAAAACAAGTAAACAAACCCCAGAACCAATCTAACCAATGAATAAAAACCCTCTCTAATGAAAACACTTGAACATTGAGAAGAAAACTGTAGACACTAGAAGATAGAAAGACCTACCATTCACAAAGACTGAACTGATATTGTGAGAATACTATACCAATGAAGGTAATCTACAAATTCAATGTAATCCCCATCAAAATTCCAGTCTTATTCTCCAACGAACTAGAAAAAAACTTCTAAAAATTCATACTAAAGACAAAAGACCCAGAATAGTCAAAGCAATACTGAGTATAAAATATCATACTGATGATATCACCATACCTGATTTCAAGTTTTCCTCCAGAGCCACAGTACTCAAAATGACACATACTGGGCCCAAAACAAAATTGTAGGTGAACAGAATAAAGGATTCATGTAAAACCCCAGATAACGACAGCCACCCAAGATTTGATAAAGATATCAAAAACACACATGGAAGGAAAGGCAGCCTCTTCAACAAATGGTGCTGAAGAAACACATAGAAAATGGAACTAGGTCCCCGTCTATTCTCCCTTGGAGAGTTTCACTTTAGTGAGTCCTTCCCTTCTGTGAGTTCCTGCATTCTACGACAGTACTTTTGTTCTAAAGTACCATTAGCAGTTTCTTTAATCATGTCCTAAATTTTGGGTTCGCTTCGTGACATTATTGGTACAAGTTCATACTAATTTTGAATCTGTTCTGAGTTCAGATACCAGACTGTCTGTCCTCTGTACAAGTTCGTTTTAACCTGATCTTTTTATAGTTATACTGGTGTTTTTTATATTACTTTCCTCTTTATTTCTCTAGTTCCTGCATTTTATGTGTGTTCTTTCTTTCATATTGTCTGTACTTTAGGAGTAAAATAAACTTTAAGTGTTCTTATGTTGTTTATGACTTAAAACTTACTTTCTTTGTTCTACCTTTAAGTGGGATTTTATCATACAGGTATCATATGGTGAACTTAGAAAATAATCACAATTAAAAACACAAGATTAACATTAATCTATAATCTAATGACTAATTGAATTAGCCATAAATATTTTGTTTCTTACCAATAAGGAAATGGTTAAAAAACAAAACTCTAGCCTAAGTTTCTATGCATGTTTATTCCTTTTTATAACTTTACTTATTTATATTTATGTGTAAGGGTATTTTGTATGCTTGTATGTCTGTGTACCAAAGGCATGCCTGGTGTCCATGGAGACCAGAAGAGGGCATCAGATATCCTGGAACTGGAAGTACATGTGAACCACCATGTGGTTGCTGAGAATCAAATCTAGGTCCTGTGGAAGAGCAGCCAGCCCCATTAACCACTGTTCTATTTCTGTTCGAACTACTATGTTTATTTTGACGCTTCAGTCCTCAGGATGGATTCATTATCTATAGGCACATAGTTGCTATTTATAGGTGTATTGTTGCATGCACAGTAACAGCTGCAATAAGGAGAGAAGCGGATACGCTTAGTGACAGAAACTCCTCTTCTGAATGAGGCTTGATGATGTGGACAGTGTGCATACACCTTAAGACATTCCCAGCAATAATGCTAAAATTTTAAAGTTCACATCTGCAGCAGCAGCTTCTTCTACTTGGCAAAGATATTGTTCATTTTGTTCTAATAAGTTGATAAAATCCTATAAAGCAACCAGAAAATATGAATTAGGTTTTAGTTAAGTTCCAAGTAGGTCATTTTAGTACTTTATTGTTATTTCTATATTATTATTATTATCATTATTGTTTTACACAACAATATATTGAGAAATAATAGCCTTCTGATTAAGGTAATTCTTTCAAGGCATGCCTGTTTTATGCTCTTTAGCGTCTCTGTCGCTATGCCTAGTAAAGTAGCCCAAATTATCCATGTGTCCAGCACATGGTGAAGTTATTGGATGTCCCTGTACTTGCTGGAGAATGTAGCGTTGTGGAAAATATTTTTCTTGTTCATGTTTTGTTTAGACTATCTAAAACACAAGCATGTGCCCTATCTACACTGGCGTTGATGGTATAAATGTCTATGAAGTGATATACCATGGACAACTAAAGATTCTCAAGTTCAAAATGATTCTACCATGTCAGGTTCCCTTTCTGCTCATATCCATGTCCCTCTTCCCCTCCCCTGCATGTTATACAAATATAAGTCACCGTTTTTTCATGCTGGGCCTACCAAATCACTGTCAATTGCTAATCGTGTCCACGAGATCTAAATGAGGCCACTCCTGGAACCCCTGGGCTGGAAGTTGCTCTAGCCTTGAATGTGAACACGCAACCAAATTTAAACTCCGAGTTCTTCTTCAGAGATTTTTGCATCTGAAGTTGAGGACTGGAAATCTTTTTCTCAGACATCAAAACGATGAACCAATGAACCTAGAAGCTCCAAGTCTCTTCATATACATAAAGCCACTACAGATGGAGGAAATGAAGCTGGCCTGATAGCATTTGAGAGTCTAATTTTATTTACTTATGTTCATGGAATAGCCTGAGTCTTTCAGTAATTCTGTCACTCCCAGGAACTAAACTCCAGATGCCCTGGACAATTCAATGGGTTTCTAAATTTTATAGCCAAAAAACTTATGGCTAATCAAGTTGATAGAGTGTACTTGCTCTAGTAAGTGATTCGTTAAACAAATGTCTCCTACTTAAAGCCTCAATATGAGAAATCTTCCACATTAAAGGAGCATTATTCTAAGGTCTCCCAGAAGTTTCACTGCATTAGTCAACAGACAGAGATGGTCTCAAGGGTCATCTTCAAGTCTGTTTGGAAAAAGACAGAGTATAAAGTATAAATTCCCTGCCTTCACTGTTAGTGAAACTGAGAGAGAGAGAGAGAGAGAGAGAGAGAGAGAGAGAGAGGGAGAGAGAGATAGAGAGAGAGAGAGAGAGAGAGAGAGAGAGAGAGATTTGACATGCCTTTAATGACTAGGACAGTTTTCAGTGACACCAGTGCCAAGATGAATTCCCTATCTTAATGGGCCTTGAGTTTAAAGGAACTTAAGTATAATGGATATCAACATAGGCAGTTCATACTCTTCCCCCTCTTTTTTCTTTCTTTCTCACAGGATAACTTACCTAAAAATGACATTTAAAAAACTATTTCCCTACATACCAGGTAATAGTACTGCAGGAGACTACTAGGAAGTACCTAGAAGAGATATCTAGCCCCACTTTGTTTTGATTGGCAGGGAGTACCAACCTATCAAAGTACACAATGTCTTTTCATAAACAATCAGGCCCACTGTTTTCAGCGTTGCATTATGTGACTCTGTTTTGTTAACATGATATTTGCATGCATGTGCACACACTCACACACACACACGCGCACACACACACACACACACACACACACACACACACTTCATCTTCAGCTAGACTCAGAGAAATGGAGAAAGGTGAAAAAGGTGAAAGCAGAAATAATATATATGTAGACAGATTTTCCTTTGGGTCTCCAGCACACACAAAAAAATGACACAGAGACTTATTAATTATGGAAAGCTCAGCCTTAGCTCAGGCTTGTTTGTAACTAGCTCTTATAACTTAAATTAACCAATATTTTAAGTCTATGCTTTTCCATGCACTCATTACCTCATTTCCATTTTGCCCCTCCTGCTTCCTCAGCATCTGGCTGGTGACACTGCCTTTCTTCTCCCCAGAGCTCTCTGTCCAGAAGTCCCTGCTACACCTCCTGCCTAGCTATTGGCCATTTAGCTGCTTAGCTTTTTATTAAACCAATCACAGTGACATATCTTTACACAATGTAATCAAATATCTCACAATAAGTAGACCATAGATAAAGGTTAAATAACATAGATAAAGGTTAAGTATCATGTTATATAAAAACAGTTGATAAATGTCTCCCTTGGTCCATCTTTTCCATCCACTACTCTCCTACATACCACTACTACATCAAGTTAGTAGCTACTAATTATAAAGATAATCTCTAAACCTGAGAGATACAGCATTATGTAATAGTCCTATGGTCAGATACAGGTATGACTGCTTGGTACTCTTTCCATGTGTGAGCACAGGAGGAATTAAATGGGGTGGTGTAGCATGAATCTTAGAAGGTTCTTATTAATAAAATCAAACCCGGGCCAGGTATTGGGGTGAACACTGGAAGATGAGAGAGACAGAACGAGCCACAGCTACCTCACCTCGCTGGATCCTCAGCTGGTCTTGCTTCCTCAGACTGGAAGCCTCTGAGTCCTCATCCAGAATGGGTCTCAGCTGAACTGTGCTGCTAGAAGCCTGAAAGCTTAACCAGGCCAAATGCTTCTCCAGGCCAAATGCTTACCCAGGCCAAATGCTTCTAGTTTCTGGTCCTCACGCCTTATATGCCTTTCTGCTTTCTACCACCACTCCCTGGGATTAAGGCTCGCTTTCTGGGATTAAAGGCGTGGGTCACCACGCCTGGCCATTTCCAAAGTGGCCTTGAACTCACAGAGATCCAGAGGGATTTCTGTCTCTGGAATGCTAGGATTAAAGGCATGTGCTACCACTGCCTAACCTCTGTTTAATATTGTGGCTGTTCTGTCTCTGACCCCAGATAAGTTTATTAAGGTACACAATATTTGGGGGAACACAATACCACCACATTTCCTCTCTTTTTGTCTAAAATTAAAAAAGCTTATAACTAATACAAGAAAAACTATATCCTATAAGTATATACAATATACACAGTCAAGATTACATTAACGATGTCTAGTCCATTATATTAACAATGTCCCGTCCAGTAACATCTGATAAACTCAGGCCAAAAAATTTTCATTACTTATCTTATTTAAAACAAGTAGTTCCTTTTTAAAAGTAGATTCCATAATCTCCCTTTTTATCTTATCATATCCAGGGTGGCAGTTCTTTTTGCTTTTCTCTAATCCTCCCTTTTCAAATGGAATCCACCATGGCCTAATGATACACTGTGGATACAAACCTTCCTATGTTCTCTGCATGATGTTCTGAATGGACTAGTCATCTACACAGAGAGTCGGAATAAGAATAACCAAGCCAGATTTGTATTGTTGATCTACAGCCTGAAAGGGAAGTATGACTAACTTGGGCAGAGGCCACAGTGAGTGCTCTAGCCTTCAACAAGTCCTATGATCTAGTTCAGCTGGGCTTTGCTAAGCAGGGGAGTCAGTGGAAATGAGACAGAAGAAACAAGCTTGGCATGCTTTAGTAGCCTGTACTCATTCAAGTAAGCAGTCTGAGCCAATAAAGTTTTATAAGCTGATGAGGATGATGTATGAACAGAATCATACTTTCATTAAAATAGCCTGGAGACAACCTGGCAGGAAAAGGAAGGGTGACTGTTAATGGATAGAAACTGGAGGCATGAAGCCCAAGAGATTATATGGGGCATGAACTAGGGGAAGAATGAGTGTGGGAGGAAGGCACATCATGTCTGTCATTATCTCTAAACATAAACAAAGACTCCTGGACTACGGTGACAATCACAGTGCCTGACCCAGTGTGTTTAAACACAGCCTGAGACAAGATGTATCTGACCTGTTGAAAAACTCATGATTGTTTCCTGACTAATCAATTGTTTTTAATTATTAATTAATATTAGCTAATCATTTAATTAATATTAACTAATCATTTATTCTCTTCAGTGATGCTATATTTCAAGTCCTGTAGTGTCTAATTTTCTAATTATAAATTTATGGAATGAAGAAAGGAATATATGACTCTATATCAGAAAGAAATAAATTATGTAGCAGATGCTATGTGCTACTTCAGAATGTTCATAGGCTGCGGATGACCCATTATCTGACTGTGGGACTTAGTAGTTACAACTCAAGGATTTGGAAAGGGAGGTTGGTGGACTTAGTTTCCAGGGTGCAGGCTAGGGTTCTGGTAGTTAACTAACATCACAGACATTCCAGATATGAAAATGTGATTAAAAATGAGTTTCTTGGCTTTTTCCAACATCTCCACTTTTACACACCATTCTTGCTCTTTTTTGTTTTGACCCTAGTTAGCATTATTCTGATTATAGTGGTAAAGATAATTTTACTTACCCTACCTGAAAAAGCAAGAATTTCAAAGTATCTATGTCTTAGTCAGTGTTCTATTGCTGTGAAGAGACACCATGACCACAGCAACTCTTATAAAGGTAAGCATTTACTGGGGCTGGCTTACAGTTCAGAGGTTGAGTCCATTATTGTCATGGTGGGCAGCATGGTGGCCCACAGGCAGACATGGTGCTGGAGAGGTAGCTGAGAGTTCTACATCAGATTGGCAGGCAGCAGGAAGAGAGTAGCATAGGGGCTGGCTTGAGCATTTGAAACTCCAAAGCTCACCTCCAGTGACACACTTCCTCCAACAAGGCCATACCTAGTCCAACAAAGCCACACTTCCTAATCCCTGTCAAGTAGTGCTGCTTCCTAATGACCAAGCGTTCAAATATGAGGCCCATTCCTACCACCACATTCAAACCACTACACTCGACTAAAGAGTTAACAGATGAGCAAACCAAAGTATAATATATAAAGAAAAAACAAACTGAAAGACTGAAAGGATGTTATCAGGCTTAAACTGACCACTCATTTAATTCTATAAAAAAATGTGTTATGGAAAGATAATACTAATTATATACCTATATAGACATATGTACGATGTTTGCATCTATTCATAAATAGCAGCACTTACATATTATATAGTATGTACGTATTATGCAATATGTATACATATTGCCAAATGTAATATTTATAATTCTTATAGTTCTGTGCACTTGTTAGTTTTTAACTGTCACTTTCACAGTTTTTTCTTAATTAAAATTGATTTTTTTTGTTTCATGAACATGTGTGGTTCACCTGGACACACACACACACACACACACACACACACACACACACACACACACATTCTTTCTGTGCTTGATACACATGGAGGCCAGAAACAAGTATCCAATCCCTTGGGACCAGAGTTAAAGACAGTTGTGAGCCACCGCGTGGGTACTGGGAACCTAACCCAGGTCCTCTACAAAAGCAGCCAGTGCTTTGAACAGCTGAGATGTCTCCAGCACAAAAGAAGTTTTGAATGAGGAATGACCTAGATCAAGTTGTTCTGTGGTTGTGGCTGTGTGGCACTGTCTTGACTGTTAACTGATGTTGGAAGACCCGACCCACTGCACATGCCACCGTTTCCTAAGCACAGCACCCCGGGCAGGTAAGGGAAGAGAAGCGATCAGAGCAAGTGAGCAAGGATCCATGCACTCATTCTCCCCCTGCTCTTGACTGTGGATGCGATGCTGTAAGTTTCTGCCTGGTTCCCCCTCAGTAAGGATCTGCAGCCTGGAACATAAGCCAAGTAAGCCCTTTCTTCCCTGTTTTGTCAGGATATTTTCTCTCATCCGAGGAAATGTAACTTGAACATTCTGAGAAGTGGATTTTATTAACTAGTTCTATCTTATATAGGTAAGGCTCAAGAAAATTAAGTTTTTTGCCTAAATAAATTGAGTTATTAAGCAGCAATGATTGGACTAAGCAGTTAGGAACAACAAATATAAATAGTTATTTCTAAAGGAAATAAATATATAAGTTAGGTCAGATTGAGTGAAAGTCCAATTATCTAACTGAATCCAGTTCAATGGTAATAAACTGGATCAGTCAATTTGCCGTCTACTTCCTCTGGATGGAGTGATGTTGGCAATTGGGAACAAATTAGAATGGGCAGCGTGGCTTGTGGAGTAAATTCTGTTGTGAGCATGTTTTCTTTCTCACTCTCTGCTCAAATCACCCATATCTAAATTATTTTCATTTTGGAACCAGAACTTGTCACTCTTCTGAGGACATGGTCAATCATTTAGTCAGTTGATTGGCTGTTCATTTCCTCACATGCTGTCTACAGCCACTGTGGTGGACAGTGGGATACAGCAATAGCCCTGGCATCTCAGTGAAGGATGCGTACAAACAAGCCTTTTTCTGCTGATTTGAACTATGTGACAGTGTTTGAAGGGCTTCTGCTCCAGCCAAAGCAAATCATGAGACTCCCCACAGAATATGATAACCAAAGTACAACTTGAAGCAAGATGAGAATGAGATAGGAGTAGGGACTTATATTTGTTGAAGTACCCGTGACTGTATTGGAGTAATGTCTGGGTGCTTCATCTCTGTTTATCATTTAACTCTATCAACAGCCCTGTGAAATAGAGTTATTACTGGTCTCATTTTGCAGACTAAGAAGTGGAGGCAGAACCTTTCAACTTCTCCTTGGTCCCAGAGATAATTCACACTATAGATCTTGACTCTGAAGCTTTCTTTAATTCCATTATACCCTGCTGCTTCCTGAGACAATGATGGTCCTGTTTCAGTCTGCCGTCTTAACACATAGAGTTACCAGAACAAAAGCATTTAATCAAGACAGAAATAGATTTTAAGACAGATCATTTCTGCTCATGGTGGTAATCAATAACACTTGAAATTGAACCAAATACATCCAGCGCATACTGTGGCTAAGTGTTTATTCTATATGTGTCTCAATCTTCTCTTCACTAAAGTGGGGTTAATAGTATATTACTTCTCAGATGAGTTGATGTATGTAGCAGCATGCAGAGCAGAATACTGAGTAAGTGTTCAAGCAGTATTGGCAATTATTACTATTAATATTTGTGTCTGTTGGGTCATTTGCCTTCTAGAGCTGACAAATGAGAAAGGATATTAACTGAAGCTATTCTTCATGAATGGAGTTATTAAGTCTGACTAAGTGATAGCACTGAAACTTGGATATTCTCTTTTTAAAACTGATTATTGGGTGTCTTAACACTGTGTTAGCAAAAGACTCACAGTGAGGGTAATTAAGACATGACGAAATTAAAAGTGAAGTGTCAATAGTAGCAGAATGCAAGAGTGTTCTGACTGAGTGATCATTCACGGTAAGCTACACATGCTGAACTTGGAAAATACTTCTCAGGAATGGCAAACCCAAAAGGCGGTCCTCCTAATTTTAGGGTTGCAGGCATTTGATGGAGGAGAAAACAACAGGTATGATGCCATGTTTCTTCAGGTTCAGGAATTTAATGGAAATGAGCGAGTTAGGTGCCAAGCTAGAGACAGTACGCATATGCCATCTAAAGACAGTAAACCCAAAAGCCACCAAATCAATTACTAGCCATGGATCAAGTGAAAAACACTGTAGACTGCCCATATCTAATCTTTCAGGTTTATAAAGAAAGCAATAGAGCAAGAAGGAAGGTGGGCTGATGCCTGGTGCCTTACATAAGCATTTATGGAGAAGAGGAGGCTAAGAACAGAAACTCAACTGGTCTGTGGCCCTGTCTCTGATAAAATATGTTTCTGAGTCATATATGGGTATGGGTAATGCTGGGAAAGTTTTGTGATCTCCTTTTTCTTGCTTAGAGTTTTTCTGGGTGGAGGATTAACTTAACTGACACAGGGAAAGGATGTAAATGGTACATGATTTATAATAGCTTGTCCATAGGTATTAGTAATATTGCATAATATGATTTAGAGAGTTCTTGTCATGTTGGAAGCCAGTAGCACACAGAGTGCATTGTAGTTAAACATAATTCTGTTGTGGGGACACCAGCAAAAGGCATGAAAGACACAGTCCTCAGGGTCACTTGAGGAGGCTAGAAAGAGCCAGAGAACATAGAGGAAGCATTTCACAAAACAGACACAAGGCCGCTCAGTAGAAGATAAAATGTTTTCAGAAATGAGAATGCAAGTAGGCAGCAAAAGCTAAGAGGGGGTGCCTGTGGCTTGTCCCCCTGTGCAGTCCAATAGCCTGTGTAATGTATGGATGTCACCTCTCCTTCAGTTTCTGGGGTGTCAGAGGAGGAAAAATAGTGATGACTTCTTTCCCTTCCTTGTTAGTGTTTGGTGAATCTGTAAATCTAGGGTGCTTTCAGGGCTAAAGTGGGGTACACGGCTGTGTGGGTGATGGAGGAAGCGTTCATTGGCAGATAAGAGAGGCCCCAAAGCTGGAGGAAAGCACGCAAGAAGGTTGAATTGGATTTCCACACCTAAAAAGTAAAGGACCCATGTTAGGTGATGTAGGAGGGCAGTGGCCTCACATGCCGGAAGCCCCAGGTTCAAACCACAGCACAGGAAAAAATAACCATTGAAAGTAAAGGACAGTAAGACCGTAAGAGCAATGTGGCCACAGGAGCAGTGTTGGCAGAGGAACGTCATCCTCTTAGTTGAGTGCATTTGAAAACTTCTCTCTGCTGACAGCATGGTCCTTCTGTGCCCAGATGAGTAGTGACACAGCTCAGTCTGTCCTTCCCAATAGCCTTAGACTGACGCTGGGTAACTTTTAGTTTCTCTTTATATACCACATGTGCCTTCTCATCCAGAAATAGGAGCAGAGTACCAAGCTTTGGGTGCTTGTGACTGATAGCTTGGACATAAGTGAAAGGTAATCAAGCATTTTCCAAGCAAATGGAAAATGCAGGCTGTGAAGGCAGGAGCCAGGTTCCGCACCTTACTGTTACAGGATCCTGTGTACATTCTATGAACTGAATTTTATCTTTTAAAAAAAAAATCACCTAGTATTACCGTGAAGATTAAGTGAAAAACTTCATTCTGAGAACAGGGTGTGAGGCATAAGTTCCAGATGAAGGGAGTCCTAGTCAAAGCTTGGGATCCACAAGAGTCAGGAAGTCCCAAACAAAATGGAAGAGAGGAAGAAAGGGCAAAGCAGACACAAATTCAAGTCTGTCACCAGTGTTCACATAGACCATAGAGAAGAAATATCGACCAAAAAGGAGCAAGAGACCTTTTGGCACATAGGTGTTCAATAAACAAGTGACGCGTGTTCTCTTCAGAGTAAGGAGTTTTAAGTCCCTGTTTGTGTGAGACTTCTTACTGTAGTGTTATTACCCACCATCCACCGGCTCTAATTAGAACGTCATAGTGCTGAGGAATTTGGTGCCCTAACCTCAGGCCTCTGGTACATTTGGTATTTTGTTTGAGGTTGATGTATTTGGAAAGATTGTGGAAAGTGAATTCTTCGCCAGCTTCTGCTTCACAAGGCAGATGTGAAAGTTTTCTACTAGTGTTTTTTCCCCTCTCTGGCACTGGCAGTCAAAGATTAAATAATTCAACCTCAGACAGATGTCCTAAAGAGTTGATTAAAAAACTGACAAGATCTCCTGACTTCACATAGACTTAGATGCTTTACTCCAGGGAAAAATCAGAATCACTCCAGTGTAGAGCACTTACTGAATTATATTTTCAGAAGTTCCAAAATAAAAATAAAAAGGACAGAGTATTTAAAGATATCTGTACTATAAAGATATCTTTACTATGGTTGTCTTATAACTGGATGCACACTTCATTTCTAAATTTTTGTGTATGTTTGTTCATAAAGGAGGTGCATGTACTCTGCCTGTGTACATGTATGCATGTATATGTGGAAGCCAATGGCTCACATTAAGGGTCTCCCTTAATCAATCCCCCCGCTCCTTTGTTGGGATAGGTTTTCTCATATAATCTGGAGCTCACCAGCTTGGCAGACTGGCTGGCAGGCAAGTCCCAGGGACCCTCTTGTCTCTGTCCCTCCAGTGCTGGCATGAAAGATGCATGGCACCTCACTCAGTTTTTGCATGGATGTTGGGGAGCTGAACTCAGGCACTTTACCAATTAACCCACCTCCCTGGTCTGAATGTGTGTGCGTGTTGTCCATATGTATGTGTGCTGTATGTATATATGAAGGAACAAATATTTGTGTGTGTCTATGGGTGCCAACACCCTAGTACGTGTGTGTGTAGAGGCCATTGGTGTGTTCTTGTACTGCTGTCTGCCTTATTCCCTTATGACAGCATCTTTCACTGCACCAGAAGCTCAGTCTTTTTCAGCTAGGCTGACTGGCTAGTGAACTCCTGAGATCTGCCTCTCTGCCCTTCTGACACCCAGCTGTTACATGCATGCTGAAGACTTGAATGCAGATTGCTCAGGCTTGCATAACAAGTGCTCTTACCAGCTGAGTCATCTTCTCAGCCCAGAATCTTTTGAAGCATGTCCATGTGGGTTATTATGCTAGATCAATTGAATCCATGCCTGAGAGGGGGAGCCTGATTGTGTACATTTGTAAACTAACATGGTAGACAGATGTAGCCATGACTGAGAACTCTGGGTTTAGAAGTGAGGCTATTTTTCTATCTGTTTTAAACCTGAGAAACTATGTGTAGTGCTCGGAGAGCAGCACAGAAGTTGAGTCTTGGTGGAAATGACAGATTGAGCAAGGGCAAGCTCTGCTCTGGGTGAGTTTTCCTGGCCTTATGGCTTCCTTACCTTTAGCATGTGGCTGTCAAGTTGTTTTCATAGATGTGTGTGTGTGTGTGTGTGTGTGTGGTGAGTTTATGAGAACATTATTTTGTAAATAACCCACTTGTCTAACCATGCCACTCACACCATTTGTTTTAGTGAAATGCTTTGTTGGCAGTTTTAAGCCTTTATCTATTGATACAGTGAAGCAAACCCGTAGTAGTGGCCTCAGCCTGAGCCTTCTGACCTGCAGCGGCCAGAACAGCAGACCATCTCCTCATACTGCACATGTGTGAGTGAATCAGCCAGATTCTGCTAGCTTGTGTGTAGCTTGGGAGTTACAGAATGTGTAAATTCCCCTTCAGGCAGGAGATGCTCCTGGGATGCTGTTACTGCTCTGAGTCACATATGCATACAAAAATCCCCAGACAGCACTTTACAGTTTAGCCAGCAGGTCTATTTCTGCACAGTCACCTGCAGTATGAGCCTGACTCTGTCTACCTGGATGCCAACTAGCTCAGTGGTACCCAAAACATAACTGAAGTTTTAACAGGCAGGGTTTGATCATCCCACCTTGGCCTTGAGACAAAAGGGGAGAGAGTTTTGATCTATATTATGCTAGAGAGGGGACTCAGAAAGTAAGCGTACCTATTGTCAAACCTGGTGATCTGAGTTCAATCCCCTGTGGAAGATGAGAACCGACTTCCTTAAGTTGGCATGCACACACACACACACACACACACACACACACACACACACACACACACACCTGTTAAGATCAATCCACATAAGTCAGTTTAATGGGTAATTGGTATTTATTAAGAGAGACAGTTGTGTAGCTTGATCTGCTTAAGGGACCTGTTGGCAATAGGGTCAAGATCCATTCCTGGTGCGTGAGCTGGCTTTTTGGAGCCCATTACCTATGATGGAACACCTCACACAGCCTTGATGCAGGGGAAAGGGCTTGTGCTTCAACTGAATGTGCCAGGCTTTGCTGACTTCCCATGGGAGGCCTTACCTTTTTGGAGGAGGGAATGGGAGTGGGTTGGGGGGGGTGAGGCAGGAGGGGTGGGAGGAGAGAGAAGAGGGGGATCTGTGATTGGTATGTAAAATGAATAAAAAGATTCCTTAATAAAAAATAAATTATTTTTTTTAAAAAAGATGTGAGTTGGAGGAAACATACTCATGGATACAGAACGAAGTAAACAGCTGAAGTTGTCCTCTGTTCTGCCCAGGAGCAAATGCACCTGGCCATCTAGTATCTGATCACACCAAGAAGAGAGAGTGACCCATCTCTCTTTCCTTTTAAGAGGTCACAGGCAAGAGGCCACATATACAGGCAAGAAGCACTGCCTCTTTCTGGCTGTATAGCCCAAGGTCATGGGTGAAGCAATACCACTACACTTCCCCTTTTTGTCTAAATAAGGAGGTTTTAAACCTAAAACAAACCATATACAATAAGAATGATTGATTATCAAGTATTTTCCAGGAAAAAGAAGGGTAATAACATAACAAAAATGGAACTGCAACCTATTACAACTTATAACCAAACCCTAGTGGATGACAATTATCCATAACACTGAGAAAACAAAACCTGTTGGGAAAGGGGGCATCATTTTCTTAAAATTCCTTCCTGCTGTCTAGGGAGGGATGATATCTCTGTGGGGTCCTGTAAGAAAGTTAAAACATTGGAGAAAAGTTCTGTGATGACAGTTAGGGTATTCACTGATCTGATCACTGGGGTAAACCAGTTCAGTTCAGGCACCCTCTCCATTATTTCTAGTAGTCCAAGCTGGTGTTATCCTTGGAGATTCCTGGCAATTTCAGTAACATTGGATTTCTCTCCATCCCCATGATATCTCCCTTCATCATGGTATCTCTCTCATTGCTCTCCCACTCCATCCATGTTCCAGCTCTGCCATCCCATTCCCTTATGTTCTCATCCCCCATCCCCTACCCTCCATTGCCCAACCATCACCCCAACTCCAGGAGTCCAGTAGGAGAGAGAGAGAGAGAGAGGAGGGATTCAATGAGCAAGTTCATCAGGATCATGATGGAGAGACCTGCAGAGACAACCAAACCAAACTAGTGGGAACGCATGAAAGTTGGATCAATGGCTGTGGAGCCTGCATGGGACTGGACTAGGCCCTCTGCATGGCGAGACAGTTGTGTAGCTTGATCTGCATGGGGGGCCTCCTGGAGGTAGAATCAGAATCCATCCCTGGTGCATGAGGGGGCTTTTTGGAGCCCACTACCTATGATGGGACACCTTGTGCAGCCTTAAGGCAGGGGGAAGGGCTTGGACTTTCCTCTACTGGATGTGCCTCCCCATGGGAGGCCTTGCCTGCTGTGGGATGTTCTGTATGACAAATATGTTAATAAATAAAGCACTGATTGGCCGGTAGCCAGACAGGAAGTATAGGTGGGACTAACAGAGAGGAGAGTTGAGGGAACAGGAAGGTGGAGCAGGAGACACTTCCAGCCACCGCCAGGACAAGCAGCATGTAAAGATGCTGGTAAGCCACGAGCCACGTGGCAAGGTATAGAGTTATAGAAATGGGTTAGTTTAAGATATAAGAACAGAGCCGGGCGTTGGTGGCGCATGCCTTTAATCCCAGCACTCGGGAGGCAGAGGCAGGCGGATCTCTGTG
>CABHPR010144218.1:0-15250 GCA_902168415.1 Peromyscus melanophrys
AAGTTTATTAGCATACACAATATTTTGGGGAACACAATACCACCACATTTCCTCTCTTTTTGTCTAAAATTAAAAAAGCTTATAACTAATACAAGACAAATTATATCCAATGAGTATATACAATATACACAGTCAAGATTACATTAACGATGTCTAGTCCATTAACATTTGACAGATTCAGACAATAAACTCCATTATATATATTAACAATGTCCAGTCCAGTAACATTTGACAAATACAGACAAAAAAATTTTCATTACTTATCTTATTTAAAACAAGTAGCTCCTTTTTAAAAGTAGATTCCATAATCTCCCTTTTTATCTTACCATATCCATATTCTCTCTTTTTTCTTTTCATAATACATTTAATAGTCTACCTTTTGTCATTTTTATATCTTCCCCTTTTTCTTCAGTGTAGATTCAGTGATCTACCTATTTATCCTATTATTTCTTTATCTTTTTTCTCAGAGTAGATTTAATGATCTATCTCATATCTTATTCTCTTTTTCTTTTTGCTTTCTAGGGGTGAAGATATCTTTAGGGAATCTGGAAAAGAAAAAATTTAGGTTAATTGTCAAGTCCTGTATCATTTGTCCAGTCTCTGCATCATAGGAAAGTTCAGGGCTTGTCACAAGTCCTTGTTCAAGTAGTTGTCAGGCTGGATCATCTCAGCTAGCCATCTCAAAATTGTTCTAAACAATTTGTACTCCAAAGTCGATCTTTACGTGATGTTAATCAGCTTAATAGCTTTACCATAGTCCTTGTAGAATCATCGTTGTAGGGTCCCATCATCCTTTTGAAGATTTCAAAGTCCCTGTTAGGCATGGTCATGGTTCCCTACAGACTTTTCTTTCTTTTTTTTTTTTTTTGTTGCCTCCTCTGTGGTTTGGAGTAATCACAGTCTGATAAATGTCTGTCTCTTGGAACCACGAATGTTCTTCCCTAGACGAGAATATCTTCACAGCAATTTCTCCCCACCATTTGTCTTGCCAAACTTTTCCAAACTGACCTTTGCCGATGCTTTCTTGTAATACGATGGTCCTGGCAATTCTTCTCTGAACAAGCAGTAGTAAATCCTTTGTCCCAGGTAGCAGCATCATTGCAGTCACCAACACGATGAGAAGAAGCCAGCAACGTGGAGGAGCAGCCATTGCCTTCATGGTCCCACTGCCACCGTTTGTGCCTGGGCTCTGGCCGAAGCTTCTCCCCAGCAAGCCTCCTAGGCCGGCCCCAAACTCGGGATCCTCCTGCCTCTGCCTCCTTCAGCAAATCCTACCGGCATGAGCCACCACAACCAGCCGAGTATAGCTCGGGCCTGAGCTGGGGCTCACAAGGCCACAGCTTTTTCACGAATTCGTACCACGAACGTTGGGCGTCAGATGTAGCATGAATCTTAAAAGTTCTTATTAATAAAATCAAACCCGAGGCCAGTTATTGGGGTGAACACTGGAAGGTCAGAGAGACAGAATAAGCCACAGCTACCCTCACCTGGCCAACTTCTCGGCTGGTCTTGTTTCCTCAGACTGGAGGCCTCTGAGTCTTCATCCAGAATGGGTCTCAGCTGAACTGCTGCTAGAAGCCTGAATGCTTAACCAGGCCACATGCTTCTCCAGGCCAAAGGCCTCTCCAGGCCAAAGGCCTCTCCAGGGCAAATGCCTCTAGTTTCTGGTCCTCACGCTTTATATACCTTTCTGCTTTCTACCACCACTCCCTGGGATTAAAGGTGTGGCTTTCTGGGATTAAAGGTGTGTATCACTGTGCCTGGCCGTTTCCAATGTGGCCTTGAACTCACAGAGATCCAGAGGGATTTCTGTCTCTGGAATGCTAGAATTAAAGGCGTATGCTACCACAGCCTATCCTCATGTTTAATATTGTGGCTGTCCTGTTCTCTGACCCCAGGTAAGTTTATTAGCATACACAATATTTTGGGGAACACAATACCACCACACAGATTGGCTGCCATAGATAATCATCAGGCCCACAGCTTTACCTGCTTGGCCTTCTCATCAGCTGTGATAACGACTTTTATTTAAAGACTGAGGACAATTGTGCTGGAGTTTAAAAGAAAACCCACTGGAGGAGGGAGATGGAGGAGAGAAAGAGAAAACCATGTCCTTTTGAGTCTGTCATGGAGGTTCAGCAAGCAGGCTCCCAGAGAGCGGACAAAAAGACATACTGTGAGGAGGGGTGTTAGGGAGAGTGTGCCCAGGTGGAGAGGAAGAGAAGAATGGAGGAGGGAAATCAAGGCTGAGGCTTTGTGGTGGTCTCACACAATTCACGACAGAACAACTGAAGGGATTACGGTGCAAAGACTCCCCTGTAATGGGAACAAGAGCTTGAGGCAGCGGATCACATTCCAGCTGCAGCCAGCAGGCAGAATGGGATGCGTGCTGGTGGTCTGCATGAGGAGCTTTCCCTGCTCTGCTGTGTTCAGCCTGGGACCCCAGCCCACGCAAGGGTGCTGCCTACGTGGAGGCTGGGTCCTCCCGCTTCAATTAGACCAATCTAGAAACTCCCCCTCACAGATGTGCCCCCGGCTCAGCAGACACCCCGTTGACAGCCATTGTTAACCCACATTATTAAGGGACAGACTAAAAGGGACCAAGTGGTTCCTGGGGGACAGGCTGGGGGAACCTAGAGCACAGGACATTTCTAAAGATTAAAGAGGTCAGAACTAATAACGGCAGAGAGAAAAGGACATGAACAAAGTCACCAAAAGGGACAACCTAGAGTTTATGTCACTGATAATTAATGCTCAATAGATGCCAGTTATTGCCACTGCCTTCTCTCGTTTAGATTTTTATCTACTTGTGTAGAAAGAGTAGATTATGGTAACAGTGGGCTGATATTTACATTATCCTTCTACTGAAAACTCATAAAATATAAAATAGTTTCAACATGTTACTAGCTCATCAAATTTGTGACAAAACACGTGGCAGAGACATCATAAAGCACCGGTGACTCACTCTGTGGTAGAGGGCAGACTTGCCTAAAGTTCAGGAAGGTAAGGTGCATTGTATAACAGAGGGAAGTGGGAGAAAACGAGAAAGAATAATTGGGTAAGCATCAAAACGCAAATATTTACAAGACATGGCCTGGGACAACTCTGTCCTTCCATCCCTTCCTCATACAGATGTGTGTCTCCTGGCTAAAGCATTCTTCCCGCTGTGGGAAGATCTATATGAGAAAATTCTGAGCAGACCGATAGCCAATGCACCAGCCGAGTGGTCCCTGGATTCTGCCGTGCTCGGAGTGCTAAATCAACTCCTGAGATAGACTCCTTTCTGTCTTCCCGTAAAGGGACAGTTCCACTGCTGGCCAGGCAAAGGGAGAGGAGAAAGGGCGAAGAGAGGGGAGGGAGAGGAAGGGAGGGGAAATCTCTCCTTAATGCGTTATTGTGGGATAGTAGTTAGGATATCATTCCTTTTAGCCCCTTGGCTCTGTCCCTTCTTGAGGGAAATAGCATATATGCACAGGTATAGGAGACAGAATGAAACTGCAGAGAATACAAACACCATGGAGGAGTGGTTTGCATGGTTTTTTTAAACACAGGAACTTAAATACTAGAAGAAATGTATGAAGTCATCAAATAATAAAAATAGAAATTATTAAGGAGGAAAAATATATTCAGTTAAATTTAAAACTTGATAGAAAATATCAACAATGGGGTAGGCTAAGCAGAGGAAAGCATTGGCGAATTCAGAGCCAGGCATGGTGGCACCCGTAGCCTATAGCCTGTGACCCCGGCCAGCACTGGGCAGCTGGAGGGACAAGGATTCCAGCAACTTTGGAGAGTGTGAAAAGAATAAATGTTAAGAGCCGGAGAGATGTTCAGAGTTAAGAACATGTACCACTCTGGCATAGGACCTGAGTTAAGTTCCCAGTACCCACATGGAGTGTCTCAAGCTGCCTGTCACTACAGCTCTAGGGAGATACGATGCCTTCTTCTGGCCTCCACAAGCCCCGGCACCCGTGTGCACAGACCAACACACAGACACACATGTACACATGGTTAAAATAAAACAAATTTTTAAAAAGAACAAATAGTCATATTATTAGGGTCCAAGGTGAGGAAGTCAAAAAGGTTGAAAGATAATTCCAATAGCAGAAAACATCCCAAGCATCAAGAAAGTTACAGATGTTTACGTGGAGAGGATCAAAGTTCACCAGCCAAATTTAATTTAACAAAATCTATCCAAAGACATTTATAATCAAGCTCTCAGTGGTTAGATACAAGATTATCAAGCCATCGGAAACACAAACAGTACATAGAGGTGTCTCAATTTCTCTTACTGTAGCCCAAACCCCACAGGCCAGAGAGAATGCTGTGGGATACACCGAGGAAGGGAAGGTGGAGCTGGGAGCACCAGCCTCCAGTTTCTCAAGTGTGTTCCCTCACTTCGCCACTAGATGGCACTCACACCTTGACATTTGAGCTAAAGGCAGCGCTCCCCAAGCACTGTGGGGTCCTGGGAAGGTTGGTTACTTAGTAACTCAGAAATTCGGGGAGGCCCTTATTCAATCCAAGGGCATGAGGGTGAGCGATTGTTCAGAAGATCGGCGATGACTTCTTCCACAAAGGCTGCTGCTCACTTAACCAAGTTTGTAGCTGTCATTAAACCTTTGTACTTAACATGATCACATCTTCCAGGACCTTTTTCCTCTGAGCGATGCACAGCTCAGTCCTTTACCTGCCTCAGGATGTAAGCCTCGGGAAAGCCGGGTCTACATTTTCTACTCACCCTGCATGCCTACCTCAGGAACTGCACCACACCTGCCCATTATGCAAGTTCGTAAAAGTTGCGGGTTGGACTTTAAAAATTACGACAGTGTAAGCATCGAAGGTTCTAGATGCCTGCGCCCAATCTCCCTCGTACTTACGTAATTACCTTCTTTTCTGTGTCTTACTTTCCTCACTGGAGAAAGAGGCTGGTTCAGTTTTCGCAGGGTTTTCTGGAGGATCCCACACTTAGAGTTAGAGCAATCAGCAGGACAGCTCAAAAGCAGACAGACCATGCTGGACAGGGCATCTGGGTGAGGAGGCGGGAAGCGGTGGGAAAAGGAGCCAGACACGAAGATTCTGGCAAGTACACACTGTTTGAGTGATAACTATGCATTAAACCTGAGGTCAGCACTTGGGCAGGTCGGCAGCTGCAGGATCCTCTAAGTGTGTACCCAGGCCCTGCACAAGAATATTTTCCTGTTTCAACATGCAGTCGAGGCAGATGGAGGGTTGTGGCAAAGGATCTTTTATGCATGTTTACTTGGGTCAAGTTGTGGTGCCTCTGTGGACAAGATTCTCATTTGGCCCGTTTGAAGAATTGCTTCTAATTTATTGTAACTATAGATTCTTCCTCTGTGGCTCTTCTTGTTCTTCCATGGTTAGAAGGAATGGGGTTTCTAGGACAGTTAGGCTCTCTCCAAAAGCAGCAAAAGGAGCACCAGGGGCCCTCCTGCATGGGCACCAGGAGCCTCCTCCATGGGCATCAGGGACCCTCCTGCATGGGCTAGATGCTGGATGCCCCTTTACAACAAACGCCTGAAGGACCACACGCAGGGACGGAGTGACAAGCAGACACGAAGGGCCACCATGGAACGGCCTGCTCACAGAGTCTGCAGAGATGGCTCAGGGCTAAGAGTGTGCACTACGATTGCAGAGGACTAGTTCAGTTCTCAGGACCCATGCTGGGAAGCTCACAACCACCTGTAATTCCAGTTCCTCCTGTGCCCTCTGTGGGCATCTGTACTCACGTGTGCACATACACCTCCTCAAACACACACGCAATTTAAAATAAAAACCAATCTTCCTTGAAATAAAGAAATCCCTGCTTATGAAATGGGACTTTAGCTGACCTCCAGAAAACTCCGAACTCGATGGTTCCTACCACCAGCTGCCAAGAATGACTCATGGCCCCGAACAGTTTGTGTGAACAACCCAGTTCACTCGGAACTCCCGCCCCGAACAGTTTGTGTGAACGACCCAGTTCACTCGGAACTCCCGCTCCATTTCTGGACCCTGGGACTTGGGGTGCGTGCCAGGCAGAGGCAGGCACACAGAGCATCTCACCAGACTTGAGCAAAAAGGAAAAAACAAATCCTAGATATCATCAGTTCATACATGTCATTTCAACCCATGGCTGCTTGACGGACATCTTGTGTGACCACAGCAGGACAGGAACTCTGGATACCTGGATCTTGCTTCCAGAGGGCTGGCCCAGTGTGCCTCACCTTGCTGCGACAGTAGCTGTTTTCAATTTTGAGTGAATGAGTTTATTAAGTACAGAAAAGCAACAGGTAAAAAGAATAAACAGTGAGCGGCAGACAGCAGAGGTCAAGCCAGCAGAGCTTCCTGGAGCACCCCCATTGAGAGAGCAAATAAAAAGTAATAGCGTCAAATCAGGACCCAGCAGGCAACCCCAGAAGCCAGCTGCAGATCCCAACTGAGAGTTGATGCAGAGCAGAGTGTCCTCCAGGTGAGACTGCAGTAAAGGAACACAGGGCAGGTAGACACTCAAACACCCGCAGAAACCAGCCGGGAAGTAGAAACTGTTGGATTTCTGACTGAGCTTCTTATTGCCACTGCAGACCTTTTTAAATCATGGGATGAACAGCAGTAACTCCTGCTGGAAGTGACTCACCAGGCCATGGTGTTTCAATCTCTTAAATTACCTCACATTTATCTATGTGTGTGTGATATACATGTGCACACCACTATATGGTCCCTGGGGTGGAACTCAGTTCACCAGGCTTTGCAGCAAACACTTCCATGCTGAGCCGTCTCAGTAGCCCTGAATACACTTGCTTTGGCTTCCGTTTTCTATTTTATCATACATCTGTTTGTACAATGTAATAGTAAAGACTGACATGTAACTCGGCACATGCTCCATTTCATCCATCTCCATCTCAAAAAGCCTGGCCTCAGAGAGATCATTATAATTACAAAATAAGGAAAAGCACAAAGAAAAATTATAGTGCTCATGAAGGACCCCTGCACCCCATTCAAAGACAGCTGCTTCTGATAATTCAGGTACTTTGAGAAAAAATAAGACAACTGTAGTATACTTTAATAGGTTCTATTTACAGAAAAATAAGAAAGGGGGAAAAGAATTGGAATTTACAGTTTCAATAGAAGTAAGAACCTGAACCCTAACTTTAGCTAGAGGGCTTGGAGTGAGAGAGACAGAAAATGAGATATAATAACCATGTTTCTGTTTTAAAATATACCTTACAAGCAAGGACTCAAGTACCGTAGAGATAACACGGCAAAGATGCCGTCCAGAGGCTGAAGAAAGGCTGTCTGCGTGTTTGTTCACCTTGAATCCTGGTTAATAGGAGGTTAGGAATCTATATACCCTTTACTTATATTCCAAGGGTATCAGCAAAATAGGTGCTGGGAATTTATGTTCCAGTTACACATACACACAGGTTTTTCTAAGAATACAGAGCAGTCCATAAGAAAAATAACTGCTTCTATCACTCCTAAACTCTACCAAAAAAGACTCGGATGGGTTTCATGGACTAAAAAGAAGTGTATATTGCACACTAGAGAGACATAGACACACACAAATATACACATATACACCCAGACACACACATGTACACCTAGACACACACACATGTGCACATGTACACACAGATACACAGAGATACACACAGAGAGACATATGCACAGACACAGAGAGACACAAACACGAAAACAGATACTACACACACATGCACATGCACACGCATACACACACACACACACACACACACACACACACACATACAACACACCATGAAGAGAGTTAGAACTGTGCAGACTAGAAATTCCTGTTGAAGGCTACCAGAAAAAAAAAAAAAAAACATAAATACCAGCAAAAGCACAAAACCTTTGATCTGCAATGACGTCCTGCCTGCATGATGTGCTGGGAGAGCAGTGGCACAAACCTTGTGGATAACTAACCTGTGTCTGATCTGACTTAAGGCAACTCCATGAGGTGGAACCATACCGACACTGCTTGGGTGACCACAAACCAGAGGCTAGACAGCCCAGGGACCTAGGGTAAAGCCAAACACTGCTGGTCCTAACAGATAAAAGTAACAATAAAATGACTCCTAATGGCATTCTGCTATACTCAGAGATCAGTGCCTTATTCAGCCATTATCAGAGAAGATTCCTCCTCCGGCAGATGGGAACAAACAGAGACCCATAACCAGACGTTATGACACAGAGGGACAGACCTTGAAACACACAGCTCTAAATTGGATGTCTCCATCAGATCCCACCCCTCGGAGCTCAAGGAACACTGCAGAAGAGGAGGAAGAAAGAGGATGTAAGAGCCGGAAGGGATGGAGGACACCAGGAGAACAAGGCCCTCTAAAACAACTGAGCAAAGCTCATATGAACTCACAGAGACTGAAGCAGCATGAACAGGGCCTGCAGGGGTCTGTACCTGGTCCCCTGCATAGATACCATAGCTTTTAGTTTAGTACTTTTATGGGACTCCTGAGTATGTGAACGAGTAGGTCTCTGATTCTAGCGCCTTCTCTTGGGGCTTGTTTATTTTTTCTGTTGGCTTGGCTTGTCCAACTACCAAATGCTGGTTTTTGTTTTTCCTTATATTTTATTTGGTAATGTTTGGTAGTTATCTCCTAGAAGTCTGTTCTTTTCTAATGAGAGACAGAATGGGAGTGGATCCAGATGGTGGGGAAGGTGGGGAAAAACTGGAGTGGAGGAGGAGGAGAAGAAACTGTATTCAGATTATATTGTATGAAAAAAGAATCTATGTTTAAGAAAAGGGAAGTAAATACACAAAAAAAATAAAAAAAGAAATTCCTGCCAAACCACAGTATTTGAATAACAGCAATAAATTGAGAGCTTGACCTCTAAGAAATCTGAAATCCAATTCAAGTCCTGCCACTTAGCAGCTGGGGTCTGCAGGCCATGTCACTTCTCCAAGCCAACCAGTGAAACGGAGAGTGATGTTCAGCTTGAACGGTTAAGGTATGTATTTTTTTTGAGTGCCTGGCATACTTAAGAAGTGATTAGTCAGAGTTTTGCTATGCTGCTAAAATAAGCTTGTGAAAGTACATTGCAATGTTTCTTGTCCAGAGTGGGAGTGATCTATGCCTTGCTTTTGCAGCTCAGCTGCCGATCCCTGCCTCTAGAAACACCTGTCCCTGCAGAAACCAACCAAGGGACCTGTTGTGTGCCCCAGCTCAAGTCCTTTTGCCCCGAACAGTTTCCCCCCTGAATTAGCATTGTGTAATGTGTTTTCAGTGCCTCTCTTTACTGTTTTGTGTTGTTTTGTTTGATTGACTGCTTGGCTGCAAGATGGTTTGTTGGTTGCTTCACTTTGGTCTCCGTTTTGTTGTGTGCTCGGTTTTCTGTTTGTCGGGCTTTGGATGGGTCTCACTATGTAATCCAGGCTAGTCTCACACTGAGTGCTCAGACTCCACCTCTTCTTCAAACAGACACAGGTTATGACCCATTCAAAGCACACAGTGATTGCACACTGGTCACATGCAGGTCACGTGCGGGTCACGTGGGGGTGTGTCTGGTCTGCACTGAGACTGAGGAATCACCTGATCGACAGAAAAGCTGGTGGATTCCAGAACACAGAAGGCAGGACTGAAGTGTGATCCTTATTAGTCTTAACAATAAAAACCTGGAGTCAGATATTAGGGTGAAAGCTGAAATATCGGAGAGACAGAGCAGCAGCCACCAGAAACTTCTTACCTCTACAAATCCTCAGGTCAAATGCGGGCAAGAGACTGTCTCCACCTGCCTTATATTCCTGTCTCCACCTCCCTAGTGCTGGGATTAAAGGAGTGCACCACCACCACCACCAGACTCTGTTTCTCTTTTAGACTGGTTCAGTCTCATTTAGGCCAGGGTGGCCTTGAACCTCTGATCATCCTACTTCCTCCTCCTAAACGCTGGCATTAAAGGAGTGTGCCACCACTGCTTGGCCTCTATGGTTAACTAGTGGCTAGCTCTGCCCTCTGATCTCCAGGCAAGCTTTATTTGTCAGGACACAAACAAAATATCACACAGCATAGGATTATCAAAACCTGGAAGGCCATTATCTCCACTTCTAGATGGTACTTATTCTGAAGCAGACGGTGAGTCAGAAACCTGTGCACCTCAGTGCTTCCCTCACGTGCTCCGCTTGACAGTGAGCAGAGGCTATCCCACCTCATGTATCCATTCCCCCTTGCTCCACTTGACAGTGAGCAGAGGCTATCCCACCTCATGTATCCATCCCCCCTTGCCCATATTGTTCAGATTTGCCCATTCTCCTCTTCTTTAGTTCAGGGCACCAGCATCTCTTTTGGCTTATCTCTACAGCCAGCCCCTGGAATCCCAGGTCCTCCAATTTTCACACCAGGTGAAAGCAATTTCTCCTAAAATATTAATAATAGTGTCAAACACTTTCCTAAAACTCCTCATTATCAGACTTCTTAAAAAGACATTTGTCAGGGAGAGGAAGAGAGAACCAGAATATATTATATACAAGTATGAAATTGTCAAAGAATAAATTAAGTTTTTAAAAAAAGTAAAACAAAGCAATTTTTTTAAGATTAGGGGCTGTGATGGTCACTCTTCACTGTCAACTGAACTGGACTTGGAGTCACCTAGGAGATTCGCCTCTGGCATGGCTGGGCAGGAGCTTCCAGAGAGGTGTAACAGGAAGGAAGGCCACTCTGTGTGCGGCACCGCCCTGTGGACTGTGATTCTTTCTGCTGCTTGACTGGATGTGGTGTGGCCAGCGACCTCGAGGTCCTGCTGCCAATCCTTCCAGGCCACATGGACTGTATCCACAAACCCAGAGTCAAACAAACCTTCCTTCCCTTAAGTTACTTTTCAGGTACTTCGTTACAACACGGAAGGAAAAAAAAAAAGCTAACATACACAATCTCCACCCTGCTTCCTCCCCCTGTATTCACCCAGCCCTTGCTTAGCCAAACACGGCCACCTTCTCCCCACCTCCAGGTCTTCCCACATAGTACTTTATTCTGGAAACCCTCCTCTCCCTTGTCATCCTCATCTCCTGCCCTGTCTGAGTCATCTAACGATCCCTCCCATACTGTTCCCTGAGCCTCACAGGGTTCTTCTGCCACAATCACCAAAAATCCTTATGGCGACAAAAGGTGGAAACCCCCCCCCCCAAATGATCAGAATTAGCAAAACTCGTATATCTTGACCTGGCCAATGAGAATCAGCGAGACAGCCACCACATACACTGTTCTGAGCCCTCTTGACCTGGCCAATGAGAATCAGCGAGACAGCCACCACATGTACTGTTCTGAGCCCCAGAATCCTTCAGCCCTAAAGAGTCAAGCACAAAAGAATAGCCAGAAGCAGAACAAAATGGCTGAGGTAGAAATCTAAAAGTATGAAGGGAAGACAAGGATTTCAGCACAATACTGGTGGTAGTGCTCACGCCAACAGAGCACAGCAAACTGGCACCTGGCAGCTCAAGAAACTGAGTCACAGCACCCCCAACAACCAGTGAATGCTACAATCCGGACTGGCCTTACTTTTTTAGAACCCTATAATCAGTTCTGGGTCTAATCTTAGATGATAGGTGCTGGCCTGAACAGAGGACTAGAGAGAAAGAAAACAAAGTTTGGGATGTGTGTCTGGAAAATACTACAATGAAAGAGTGTACAAAAATGTAATGATGAGAAATCTCACTCTGACAAGCTGCCTAGGGACGAAAGCATTATGCTTGTTAATATTCTAGTCAAGAATGAGACTCGTCCACATCCTACAAGTGCATGCTCAAATGAAGAGATAAGCAGCATGAGTCCGTGGGTTCGAATGCCAGCACCCATGTAAAAGCTAGGTGTGGTGGCATAAACATGTAATCCACCACTGGAGAGAGCCAAGGACAGGAGGATTCCTGGGGTCGCTAGACAGACAGCCTAGTACAACTGTGTGCCCCAGAAAGCTCATGTTAAAAAAAAAAAAAAAAAAAAAGGAATGTCAAGGTGGACCAGCAGGATTGTGGTGGCACACTCCTTTAATCTCAGCACCCTAAAAACAGAGGCAGGTGACTGACTGTGAGCTTGAGACCAGCCTGGTCTACACAGCAAGTTCCAGGCCAGCCAAAACTGCACAGTGTGTACCTGTCTCAAAAAAAAAAAAAAAGTAAGGTGTTCTGCAAACATTACTCTAACGACTTCTTAGTCTGTTGCAGTATACTTAATAAACTGTTTTCTTAAACAAACAAAAAAGTCAAGGGGAATGGTTCCTGGGGAATAATGCCTGAAGTTGTAACCTCCATGTAAATGTACCCATGCCCACACATGTGCATGCACAAAAACATACGTACACACATGCACACTACACACTCACACAATAACAGACACATACACACTTCCTTTCTTGGGTATTTTAAAAGAAAACTACAGGGTAAGCGCGTGTTTGCAAAAGCTTCAATTCTCGCCTCCTTAGACACCGTGACTGAAAGGCATCTGAGCCCTTTTCAGTCCTGATTCTATGACATTTTGTGGAATCGAGAGCATGATTAGACCTGCAGAGCTATAATAAAGCAGCCTCACGTGTAATTATCATCCCTAAAAGTGCCTGCTTCGTCTCTTTTGCTGATGTTGCTTGTATTTTTCATCTAAACAGTTTGAAGCTGCAAACTAGCATTTTCCAAAGAATCCTAGGGTTTCTTGGTGGGGTGGGGGTGGGGCAGCAAATAGTTATGATTGCAAAATATGATTTTGCTCCCAGGTCAATATTTTTACTACTGCTATCATTTCTTTGCCAGAATGAATATCTGTTGATTGCTCTCTGCGGTTTATATTAAGTCTTGTGGGTGTGAGGAGTCTGAAATGAGTGAAATGTGAGATTGCGTGGGCACGGTATCTATTTCTCTTGTGGATGTAAGTAACCCAAGAAGAAAGGAAGAAGGAAAGACAGACAGAAGGAAGGAAGAGAGGGAGGAAGGAAGGAGACTCCAGGAAGCACTTTAAATGAGAACGATTGGGTGCTGGGGAGAGGAGATAAGTTTAGAATCAAAGATCGGGAAAGGAAAGAGTCTGAGGGAAAAGGCAGAGTGCACTGTTAGAAGCACCCAGGAACTCTACACACTTCTGCTAGATCTCAGCCTAGTTGGTGCAATTCAGGTAAAGAGGGAGAGGCATTAAAAAGCTTTGTAGATGACGCACACTTTGTGGTTGTAATAATTAATATGGTGTTAAACTATAATTTTATGTTATATGAACATAATTTCATACAATGATCACAATAATCTCTCCATTACTTTCTATGTTCCAGACTGTATGCTAAACATTCAACGCACATTCTCATGCAATCCACATGACTCAGTAGAGTAGATTTTAGCATCTTCGTTTCATAAAGAAGGAAACTAAAGTTTAGAAAGGCCAAACAGCTTATCTGAGATTGCACAGCTATGGTGTCTCTTTCTCTTGTGGATATAAGTAATCCAAAAGATTGGTAACTCAGGCTACTTCAGTCATGATACACACACTCTAGAAAGGGGTTCCTGAGACCAAAAACATCACTTACACCTAAGGACACGCTGATAATTTCTATCCCAAATGGAATATTACCGTAGGTTAGATTCTAGTGAATTTATTTCTTTAAATTTGTTCTAATTTATTAGAAAAAATAAGTTACAAGGCAAGACTGAAGTTTTAGCTATCCATTGTTTGAATCTTGAGATTTATTGACATGATTACTTCCTGATTATAGACTAGGGAGATCTGTGGTTCTATCCTCATAAAAATTAAAATTGTGTGAGAAGCTTGATAAATGGCAAACACATTTTTTTTTTGGCTTGGAACACTGGATAGGAATTTCCATTGTTAACTCATCATGTGTTCATGAATGGCTCTGATTACATGGTATGGGACAACTAGGCTTTGGTTAAATACACTTCTCTTTAACCATTACTACCCACATTGCACTTCATTCATCATCAGAATACACTGATGTAGAAATATAAATGTTTATGTTGCCTGACTTTCTGGTTTTTTGAGATGGGGCCTCATGTAGTCCAGAATGTCCTTGAAGTCATTGGCTTTGAAGTCTTGATCCTCTGGCCTCCATCTCCCAAGGTCAGGAATTAAAAGTATATGCCACCATACTTGGTTGACTTCTCATTTTTATTGAAATCCAGTATCTGAATTCTAAGATTTTGAAATATTGCTTTCCCAGAATTCAATTTTGAAAATCTGTTTTTTACTTTTCTGAGAAGAAACAGAAAATGCAATCATGGGCATTAATGAACAATTAATGAAACTAAAAAGTGAGTCTCAAATTATCTCAGGAATCCTTATTTTTGTTTGTTAGTTGTTTGGTTGGTTGTTTGGTTGGTTGGTTGGTTGGTTGGTTGGTTGGCTGGTTGGCTGGATGGCTGGTTGTTTGTTTGTTTGGTTGGTTGGTTGGTTGATTGGTTGTTTGTTTGTTTGTTTGTTTGTTTGGTTGGTTGGTTGGTTGGTTGGTTGGTTGGTTGGTTGGCTGGTTGGTTGGTTGGTTGGTTGGCTGGTTGGTTGGTTGGTTGGCTGGTTGGTTGGTTGGCTGGATGGCTGGTTGAGATAGAGGCTTGTGGAGCCCAGGCTGGCCTTGCTGGGAGAGTGACCTTGAGCTTCTGTTCCTCCTACCTCCACTTGCTAAGTGCTGAGAGAGCAAGTGCTCCACCATGCCTGGGTTATTTAGCGCTAGGGATGGAGCGTGGGCTCTCATGGATGCTACACAAGGACTTTACCAACAGGACTACTTCTCAGCCCCTTGTGCTTTAATTTGCTCTGTTCACAGTGTGTGCTTCCTGGAGTTCTGGTGTCCCTCACACATACCATCTTTTGACCCAGCTCCCTTCTGTCCCAGTGTTCTTTCCCAACTGGATTTTATTTTAAGTCCATGGGTAGCTCCTGGTACTCTGCCTTCAGGGTGCCCTCAAGGTGAAGAAGAGAGCTCTGCCCAGCTAGCTGCTCAGGGAAGGATTTTGCCATTACTGTTGTGCTTCTCTGGAGCTCAGTGGAAGGTTGAACGCGTGTCCCTGGCTTCCTGTGCGTTTCCTTCTAACCTTTAGGAGCCTGGAGGAGTCTTGGGAAACGAATCTTCACTCTCATCCGCCGGTGTTAATAGAGTCCCAGGCACCTAGACCATAGACTTTGTAGGTGGAGTCAACACTGTGGGGTAATGTCTGGATGCTGCCTTCTCACACTGGAGGATTTATCCCAACACACACACACACACACACACACACACACACACACACACACACACA